>QJNV01000300.1:0-77792 GCA_004155935.1 Monosporascus sp. GIB2 | reverse complement strand
CCCCCCCCCCCCCCCCCCCCCCCCCCCCCCCCCCCCCCCCCCCCCCCCCCCCCCCCCCCCCAGGGCGGTACGCTCAACGTATACAAGACGTCCATGTGAGTAACGGAAGGTGGAACTCGCAGTGGCGGTGACGGATAGGACCATATGGTACGCTGCGTTCAGGTTTGACCCCGTGAGAGACAATCTCTTCTCCATGCGTGATGAGAACGCGCATACCAAACTCAGGGCAAGATGGCTGCAGGTGTAAGCTCCAACTCGAATCCGCAGAGCCATGTGAGATTTAAGGATAGCTAGGCGAATGGAACAGAGTACTCGGGCAAGGAGAACAAATCGATGGAGAACATGATGGAGAAACATGTTTTGAAGCTCGTTGAGCTGAACAAGTACATCTCCCCAGGTCAGCAATATCGCTTCATGTATTGGGCCCGACAAGCCTAATATTTCATCCTGGACATCATCACCGATCTCTCATTCGGGCACGTGTTTGGGTATCTAGAGGAAGATGCGATGTATTCGACTATATCAAGACATCAAAAGTGCCCCTTCCGTTCGTGCAAGTACCAGCCAATGTGCCGTCACTGAGAGATTTGCTCCAGTCGCCTCTCCTGCGGAGACTGCTGCCCAAAAACATTGATAAGCTCGACTTAGGGGCTGTTATTAAGTAAACAACGGTTTAATTCGGTCATTCGGTGAGACACAGTCTAACTCATCTGCAAAGTGTGGGGAAGAGCGCCGTTGCAGAGCGATTTTAAGACCGGGTTGAGTCATAGCCCGACATGATGGGGTCTCTCATTCGCCATGAGCTAAACAAGGACGAGGCGCTTGGAGAAGCACTGCTATAGGTGCTCGCTGTGCAGATAGAGAAGGCGTATATATACCTCCTCATCTTGCCTTCTCCAGCTTACCATCAACAGCTATCAACAGCAACAATACCCCGCAAAGATGTATGACGTGCTGACCGTCTAGGAGTGCTGCGAGTGTCAGTCGGCGCAAGGTCATGCCTACCACCAGGTATGCCACCGGCTGTTCGTGGACAAAGCCCCGGGGCAACAGTATGCACGTGGCCATCCCATATATGCACCGCGTGCCGGATTTGGTGGGTACAGCAGGACGGCATGTGGACGCTAGCGAAGCAGAACCTTATCGAGGAGGAGAGGCAGTCCATGACGCACAAGCCGGGAAAGAGCAAGTGCTCCTGCAAGGATTCTTCTGGCGGTAGTAGTTCCAAAGAGCTCGAAGGGCTCCTCTTCCAAGGACAGCTCGAAACACTCGGAGCACCGCTCCTCCAAGAAGTAGATTTGTTGGATGAAGTTCTGGCGGATAACGAAAGCTCATATAGTATGTGGAGTAGTTGATCAATAGAATAACACTGTGGTTATCTTTTGACATGCATAATACAAGTAACGGAAGCCCTTACTCCACACAACGCGCAAGTGACTTGCAATTACACGCAATTAGTGATTAAGGCGGACGTCCGACTAACCCCCCTCTCCCTCTAACGCGGCGCTGATTCCCATCATATTTACCGAAATCGAATATTAATAAGTAACTAACGAAAATATATATGAATAGCGTAGTGGTTGAGTACCGTTTACTAACTACAGTTAAAATACCAAATCCATAGAGTTGGCCCCGCTTAACTGATCACGCGTCACAATAGGGGCGACCATTTCCAACCACTTCTGTATCACTTAGTTTCTAGCAACTCATATTCTATTTTACATTGAAACTATTGGAGAAAGCGACTATACTAATGGGTCCGTGTTCATCTGTTTACCACTCCGAAACCATATCATTTTGAATCATTGCAATTTCGCCCTTGCACGGGCACAGAATTGTTCCATCCTGTAGCAACTGAGATAGCATGATACCGGAGGTCGTGACCCAGTCGTGGGGCAGGAAGAAGTGGCGTGTTATTGTATCTGAGGCATCAGCGACTTGGGCCGTGCACACCCATAAGCTGCTGTCTAGGAAGACCATGCGTCCATCCGGCAGAATACCAAGAGGATATGAAGCTGCTTCAGTAATGGCCTTCGCGAGACTAATCGGTTTGATCGTAACCGAATGCTCATTCGGCACACCACTGTATATACTACCTGTGGGTACAATGGAGAAGCTGTACCGAGGACGGTTCAACTCCAGCGTCATCGTTCGTAAGAGAAGCATGCGGGGGTGGTGGCTTTGAAGAAGACTCTCTATAATGGACGACTCTTTCGGGCTAGGAGCAGAATCTAGTGGAATAGATCGCTCCTTCTGTAGTTGCCACGTGAAGACCGAGATAGCGTCGAGGTCGGTACGTATGAGGGCGTCAGGCCTTGACGGATGCTGTTTCCACCTGGCAGATTCTCTCTCCGGCATCTCAAGGATGGCGGTCACATGTCCATCAGGTAAAGTTAGTACCTGGGATGACTTGGTTCCGTAGATTAACAAAAGCTTCCCTGTGCTGTCGAACAGGAGCTGCTGCACACGACCTCGTTCCACAGCAGGTTTCTTCTCGCTGTATATAGTCTCGGCGGATATTTGCCGTTGCCCAGCCGTCCTTGAAATTGTCTTCACTATGACTGCCCCATTCAAAAGAGCATACGCCAGTCGGTCGTGGCTTCGGCTCCATGCAAGGGATTCTACACCCATGCCAAACAGAGTTTTCGTAATTGTATGTCTGCTGTTGTCTGTCGGATCAAAGACCTCGATGATGCCGGCACTGTTGGCATATGCAAGGGGCTGGTCAGGATTCATACCAGCAGCCACGGCCGTTATCTTGGGCTTGCTGTCCGCGTGGCTTTCCGAAATGGGAAACGAGATGGAGGTACTCCGCGTGTCCCCCGTATCCGACCATAAACTTTCATTTATGCTATCCGCATAATTGAATCGGTCCGAGACGGTATCAGCTAGGCGAAGAAGACAGTTCGGCTCCCACACGTTGCAATAAGAGCCACGAAGGTCATAGAATCTGAGGCTATCCGGGCTGAAGCAGATCCTGTTAATGGTGTCTTCCGAAGTGAGTTTGTATATGGCGGTCATTTGGGCCACGTCGTAAATCTTGATTGTCCCTTCGACATCGCTGGTTATAAACACCAGGCCGTTGGGACTACACTGAATTTCATGAGGGATGACGCCCGTCTCACCTTTTACCTCGTCATAGGTATCTTCTATCGGGCTCCATTTAAATATCCGACCATAAATGCCTATGATGTGGGTACCAGATGGATGCCATACCACTTTGTTAGTACCGGTATGTGAGTTGGTACCTCGTTGACCTTGTTTCCGTTTCGGCCTGAGGCGAGTTACCATCTCAGGGGGGTTCAAGTTCCAAATCGACAGAGGAAAAGCACGGTAAGCGACAGCAACTTGTGTACAATCTGTATTGAGAGCCACTGATGATGGTGTGCCAAGAAACATCCCTTCGGGAACTTTAGCCTCTTCTAATAAAGTCGGGTCTAAGCGCACCCAAGACACCGGATCGCTGGTATCTTCCTTGGTCGACAATCTATAGACCCTACGGAGGTCCGTGACCATCAGCAGCGAATCGGCTTTGTCAAACTTGAGTTCGATGGAGCGCTCTCGATGGGGATTTTCTGTCTCTTGGACTAAAGACCAGTTCTCCAGCTTCCACACATGCGTTCGGGAGAGTCCACAGCATGCAAGCAACGATCCAGATTCATTAAAGGCAAGCGAATCTATGTGCTCTCCAACGCCGAGAACCTTCCTTTCTTCGAGCAAGTTTGTATCCCATATAGTGATGTTGCCTTTGGGTCTATCGGCCGCAACGGCAAGATGTGATGATGACACTACAAGGCGCAAGGCTCTACCAGAGGATGCGGATACTCTGGCGAGACAATCATCCCATTCTGTGTTTGACAAACCGGAAACAGATAGCGTGATGTTTGAACTCCCAGAAAACTTCCGATACATCGCCGACGAGGTTGGACAGAACACTGGAACAGATTTGAAGATTGAATTCGGATCTTCCGTCAGATGACTGCCGAACTTAGCTGGCAACTTCATCAAATCGATAGCCCAAGTATCAACCAATAGTAGGTCGGATGGCAGGGGCGAAGTAGCGGAATGGTTAATATACGTTTCCCTGCGTCGACGCGTGAAAGTAGTAAGCCTTCGTGATACAGTCACAAGCTCAGACAAAAAGCCACTCATTGATAGGTAATGTATCCACGGCAAAGGATATGGTCCACTAAAGAACGTAACAAGTGTTTCTAACACCCTGTCTGACGATGCTGTACAGTTCTCCAGGTGGAATGCCCAGGAGGTTGCAGCATATGAAAGAAATTGTGGGATCTGGAGGGCATTCATCTTGACGCGGAGAGTCTTGTCACATAGAGTTCCCATGCATTTGCAGAAGAGCTCCTCATGGACCGTCTCTGGGTCGAGTTGAAATGATTGGAGCGTTGAGTGCCTTAGATACTCCCGAGCGGACTGGTGGACTAGTGTTACGCGATTATTTGCGTCGATGACCACAAATTGACCGCAGACATGGCTAACTGTGTGCCTGAGGTTGATAACACCTCTGAACACCACGGCATGAGCTTCGGAGAGTTCCTCAACGGTTAAAGGGTTCTTCGCATACATAGCCCATGATAGCAAGATTCGCGCTAGTGCCTTATCCTCTGGCATGTCGAGATCTGCAACGACGCTCAGCATGCGGTCATATAGCGCATCCATTCCATCGGGGGTGCTCTCAAGAAGCTGTCGAACTTCTTCTTTGCGGTGACATTTGACTACGCGCTTTAACACTAGGCTAACCCATAAGAAGTTGCCTTGTGAGCGCCTGGTGATCTCGTTGATTGTCTCCGACTTGAAGTCGTCGTCTGAGGGCAGGTAGTCGATTTCGTCAGTAGCAAAACGACGGATGTCGTCTTCGTTGTTTACGAGAGCTTTTTCGACGATACGCGTTCTTTTCCTGGCCATCTGGAAAGACTGAATAATTGTTGGCAAGGGGCGACTGGAGACAAGCACTCGGATCTGGCCTTTGAACTCTGCGACTGCAGATATGAAGTCAACGACCTGCTTGCTCGATTCCGACTCATCAAGGCCATCTATAACCCAGTATATCTCTTGCTCAAGCTTAATATCAGACAATATGGACGAATAAAGTCGTTTCCAGATATTCAGCACATCGGATCCGTGCATGTGCAAACCGGGCTTTGCCATCTCTGCTAGTTCGCGGCGGTATGTAGGGACTTGTAGCGCCATCTGGTAAGCCAGAGATCGAAGCATATTGGCAAGTGACCTCTTTTCCCGATCACCATACTTGAAAAAGAAGTAGGCACAGTGGCGGCCCTGTTCTAGGAGATAATCAATAACAGTAGCACATAAAATTGATTTACCGCTACCAGGAGAAGCGTGCACCCATAAGATTGGGTATGACCTGGTGTTTATCAAGTCTCTAAGCTCCTGGCTCATGAGGAAATGGTGACAGGTCCCTCCTTTTCGCACCGCACGCGCGGTCACAATATCTTCATCTGAGGGTCCAGAGACACCGAGGAGGGCCGTAATTAGTGATAAGTCCTTTTCGAAGCCAGTATCACTTTTCTTGACTGATTTCATCGTCGAGACGATGCTGCGCAAAGCCCCTACAACCGCTACATAGTTAGGATCATCTACACTTTTGAATTTGCAGACATCGTGATGATTGGCCATGAGGGGCTGCGATGTCTCGCTCGGATAACCCAATATTGAAGACTGCTTCTCCAAGATCATAAATGACATCGGCCCAACGCTTGTGGTCAGCGTTTCGTAGAACGAAAATAGCTGAAGTTTCGACGCATGGTGCCGGAATGATTCATTGAGTTCGTCAATTGTTGGACTTCTGCTGGCAAGTTCGGAAACGTAGTCCTTGGGGGAGTGACCGAAAACGGAGCTCGTCAGGATCTTATTGAGAGTCTCAGCAAGGCTCGTGCCCCTCTGAGGAGTTGCGAGAAACAGAACGGCCTTTATACTGGATATAATACCTCGAAACTCATCATTCATGTGCCCAAGAATGAAAGCTTTCTTGAATACGAGACCGCCCATCGAATGAGCAACCACAATCAGAGGAACTTCGCCCAACCGTTCTTGCCCGTTCTCACCATACTTCATTCGAAATAGGAGATCTTTGGCAAAGTCACCAATGGTGAGCGATGCTTGCTCTTTCCTTGAAGAGAAGTTCGCGTTGTATCCGAACGTCAAGATCCGCGCCGTGGACAACTCGGGCTCTTCTGGGAGCCAGAGTTGTGGCCACAAGTTCTCCAAGTCCCGATTGTTGCACCAAGTTCGCAGACTGGCCCCGCCAAGCCCATGAATGAACAGGATATCCACTGAGCGTTCTACAGGCGCATGCAACACTACCAGCCCTAGCGGGTCACTCTTTCGATTCTGTGAGCGCTGTCGGCGGTGGCCCACGGACCTCTGTGACGAGAATAACTGCGCATGTGCATCATCTACTGCACTGTGGTCGGGCCCGCGACCTTGCGCGACTATCCTCTCTGGTAACCCTGACGGGGTTGGCTCCGGAAGGGATTGGTGTCGAGGGCAAACAAAATGCTCTGAATGACTGGATACCGATGTAGATGGACTTTCTGTGCTGATCTTCTTGCTGGACCTGAAGCGTTTCCACTGCACAGCCTATGGTTAACAAACTTTGATTCAGCATCATATACGAGACCCGCTTATACGCACCATTGTCGGTCATTAGGTTTATGTGAAGCGAAAACTATCGTGCAGAGAGATTTAAAAGGACGGCGGCAGAGAAGAGTCGTCTCACTGTCACCTTGAATTCAGCAGGAATACCGCTCTATCTCTCACTGGAGTAGTATTGGAACTATGTAAGGAGGATATCTCTTCCGTATGTAGGCCGAGGCCAGGCGTCAGCCCGACGGGGTTACCCCGCATAACTACCCCTGTCTTGTCAGGATAAAGAGCGCATATCAAGACAGTTCTCTCTCCAACCAGTTGGTGGATAAAGCGACGATTGAAAATGTATATAAACGATGCAAAAGTACTAGCCATTCCATTTCAAGCACCACTCAACATTCTAACTGGGAAGGCTGGCCGCAGCACTGAAGGATGGCGACAAGGTCCGAAAGGTGGAGCAGCATGGAATTCCAGCTGGGACTCGACAGCTAAATCGATGTTCAGAAAGTTCACAGGTTCATCAAGTGCCTATTTTCTCAAAGCTGACGACAACCCTATGTCATTCGCTTTTAACTTAATGTCAGACTGAGATGTGATAAATCTGACATGCACACTTTGAAGACTGACGATACCTCCGGACGTGTTCCTGGCGAATACATGTCCAATGCTCGAGATCTATAATACTATCCCAGGTTTCGCCTCTCAGCCTCGAGGATTCGCAAAGTGCAACAGAGACGATTCTTACTTCTTCATCTGTGATTACTTGAGGATTACTAATGAGCTACCTGATCCCATGCGACTAGGCCAGAAGCTAGCTGAGTTGCATCACAAAAGCAAATCACCAACTGGGCAGTTTGGGTTCGTGTAACGATTTTGACGGGAGGTTGCCACTGAACACAACGTGGGATAGCCACTGGACTGTCTGGACATCCTTCTCCAAGAAGTTGATAGGCGATATTTACCGGCTAGATGTGGAGATAAACAGCTTCTGGAAAGAGTTGGATGAAGCGATGCAGGTTGCACTCGAGACTCTTATACCTCACCTGCTTGACCCCCTGACAGCTGATGGACGCCCAATTCAGCCATGCCTATAATATTGGAGTTGCACAGATCTGTTCTGTTCGGCCACGGTGTTATACCTGGCATTGTAATTATCCTCAGCAAGAATGGACGTTTTATGTTTACTGCATGAGCAAAAGAGTGTCAGTATCTCCGTTCTGAGGGGGGTTCCGCTTCAGTAGTTGTCGCCATCTTTGACCATCGGCTTTGTCAGAAGGGCAAGTAACGGAGATTAGCAAAAGGGTAAAAGGGCCTAAACTTCTAAGGAAATGGTCTAGTGCTGCTAATGATCCAGAAGCGGCCTCTCAACGCACGAACTTGCCTACAAGAATACCAGTAAGTACCCGATCCATTGCGTCGAAGAGGCAACGACCAGATATTCGCACTTTAGCTGATGTTTTTGTTCACCCGCGCAGAATTCCTAGTAGGCTTTTGCTACCGAGCGTGGTATAGCGGCATTATTGTGGACAAGACGAGCAGGAAACCGAGCACCCGGAACCCAGTGCGTTCCGGATGGTCTAAACTCCAGGAGGGACGCTAAGGAGATCTTGCTTCCCGAAGATGAGATCTAGGGATGAGCTAATGGGACTCGAGGAAGGGCTTCCTTCTTTGCCCAGTCACATTGCGTGTGGTAATTGCTGCGAAAGGTACCTGTGTATGGTAGCAAATTAAACAACTATCCACATATTAGGACCATGACTATGGAATAGAGTAATAGTTGCTAAGCTACTGGGCTGAGTTGGTATATAAAGAGTGTTCCACGCCTTATCACGATGTCCTCGCGACGGCCTTATAGCTTATTTCGGGATCTCACCGTCGAGTGGTCATCGTAATCTAGTTAATTCTCACACTCGTTTATTGTGCTGTTCAGTCGCTCGTTATGATGAAGCTGTCTAAAAGGTACAGATCCTACGAACCTGGCTACGCGACTGGACGAGCAAGCAAGATGCTGGCAAAAACATTGACGGGTGGCCATTGTTGGCCCCGGCCTCGGGGATGTAAACCGCGCCGAAAATTGCTCCTCGTACCTGGCCATGACGGTTACCCCGGTCACAGGAAGACTGAGTCTGCGCTTAGACGAAGCATCCTCTTCCATTGATGCCAAGTTGATAGAGAAGCACAGCACCGCCATCTCTACAGTGATAGTAGTCCCGACAGAGTACATGTGTCGTAGAATAGGGGTATCTCTGTTAGTCAGCAAGCTCCCTGCACCCCGGAATAACCTTATTCCGGTGTGCCCCTATTATATAGAGAGCTCTCTAGCTACCACTCCCTAGAGCTCAATTCTAGTCAGACAATTACCACTTCCCACACTCTATGTTATCTTATCTTCCGATCTTCTTGACTGTGACAACATGACTGTTGTCGAGACAATGTCCTACGCAGCAAGCAAGACGGAAAAGATCTCAACGGAGACACGGCGTTTTACCCTCAGCACGAGCGTCACAGCTCCACGGAGACCAATGTTGTCAAGACGACGGAGACTGCCGTTGATATCGTGACGGTCACTTCTGCATCCATGGCGCCGATAGAGATGCGTGAGGTCACCCAGTCGTCATCGCCGTGCCGTATATGGATAGGCATCAGCCTGCTTGTCGTTCGAGAAATACACCGTGGCCTGCTCGTACGCTGAGATCCTCCCGATCACCGTCACTGCCGACGCGCCATCCACCACCATCACCATGGAAGTTACCAACGTAGTTCGTCCATTCACATGCTGTGCCAAGTGACGGATAGGGATTCTAATCATTTTTGTCAACCGTACAGACATTTGCTCGTCGATCCTGTCCACCGTCACCAGCGCAGGGACGATCATCCTCCACGTCACTGGTACGGTTTCTAGCACAAAGATCGACACCGTGTCCTTGACGGAAAATACTGCCACGACGAAGGCGGATTTGGTGTCCGTCTCGACAACCGCCTCGCAGATTGGGACGATGATGGTGGCACCGGAGTGCTTGACTACCGCGAGCGCCTTCAGGACTGTGGCTACCGAGTATTACAGCAGTTCGTTGTGGGTTAACGCCGACTTCGTGGGGAATGGCCAGCGGAATGCTCAACTCGTCTGGGCAGGATCCATCGTCTTCCCCAATCGCCACGATCCAGAACAAGTGCATCTGGGCTCTGGACAGCGACGGCAACCTTATCCTCTCCAACCCAACCCTGCCCTACACGTATAAATACGACGCCTGCGTCTCGGCCACGTCGTCGGGTAGAGCCTGGGCCCAGGTTGGTATACACGAGACCGTCCAAACCGCGATCAATAACGGGGGCAAGTGGGCCATCGTCAGGGGTTGCATTGGTTCGGCCACTGGCAAGCTCTCGCTCGATGCCGGCGGCAGGAAGAAATGTACTGTGGTGCGGCGCCCAGTTCTGGATATCCCAGGGCAATGGCAAGAATATCAATCGTGGTGGCTGCTACCGGATACAGCCCAAGATTGGGGCTATTTGGGCAATAGCGCTGATGGGTTGCCGTCTAATGGAGACGCCGATGATGCGTGAAAAATTTTTCCCTGATGCGACGAGGCCTCCATCTAGAGCATAGTACCGCATCTAAGAAGTTTAGATTTCGCCACTTGGACCGGTCACCGTTCTAGGGCGTCAAGATCCCTTGCTAAGGCCCGCCATGAGGGTACGAAACCGTATGCGCGACAGGAGTAGTTCGCCGATGCCAGGATTCTTCAATCCCGAGGATCTTTATACGGCGATCTAGTTCCAACTCCGGTGACAATCTCAAAATCAGCGAAGTTGAGGGGGGTAGTGATGAACAAACAAGTTTCCCTTAATAAGGCCAGCTTCTCAGGTCCGGGCCGATACCAAATTCCAATCTCTCCCTAACCGTCTCTAGATGGCCCAGACGAAGGGCCGCGCCGAGTGCCCCGAGACCTGCCATCCCGGCCAAGACATCATAAGCCCATATAACAGGCCTGACCCCGATCTGTTTCACGATGATTGGTCGGTAGGAGATCACGCCCCGCACTATACAGAGGCCCGCGAGCAAACTCATCCAGGACCTGTAATGCAGCTGCTCGCGACTGGTGCCGGGCTGCGTGGGGCCCATCAGGGATGACGGCGGCGGCCTGCCGTGCTCCTCCTGCCAGCGGGCCGCGAGATTCCTCTCACGGGTCGAGGACTCCGCGGCCCAGCGCTCCGCGTTGGCAGCGCCGTACCCTAGCGCGGACCACACGGCGAAGAGCGTCGCGGTCTGCCGCGTCGTCCGCGGGCCGGACGCGTATCTGTCGTGGACAATGTAGTGGGCTAACAGGTCTAAACCGAAGAAAGTCGCGACGGCCATTTTGAGCTCCCGCATCAGCACATGCTTCTCTACGAAGGACTGCGGTTCCCCATTATCGAAGCTCATAGGCGAGGACATGTTGATGGGGCTGCTAACTGAAGATCCCTTCTTGGTAATTCGGCGGAAGAGACCTTATAGTCTCTGAGCTTCGCGCCAGAAAAGCAACCCGATATTTGGAAAGTCAATTGTAGGTATTACATATCCGAGGGATTCGGTAGAACTTGGGGAGCTTTGGTTGGGGATGAGCCGATATTGGGGGTAGAATGGTTTAGTCAACCAAATTCCAAGGTTGTCGTTAATCCCTGAAGTAATTGTTGTAGCGTTCAACTGTACCTGATAAATTAATGCCCCGCTAAAGAAATTTTTCTCATAGCTCACACAATGTCCCGTGAAATTTGGCAAAATAGCCACTGCTCTCCAGCCTCTCCTTAGGCCTACGCCGAGCCTCATCACAATTGACTATCATGAAGCCTACTTCATTCTTGTTGGCGACAGTATGGCATCACTTACTCCCAGTACAATTTCCGTTGCATGGCGGCTAAAACGTTCCCAATATTAATCATCTAGGCACACTCTATTAAATGCGTGCGCTTGAAAGGTATGGAAGAAGTCTTTATTTCAGCATTGCAAAAGACATACACTATAGCACGCTTCGTGTAAAGGATACCGTGATATCCCTATAACTAGCGAGACCGAGCAGATGTGAGTCCGCATGTTTTGGCTCCGAAAATCTCTCTTTATACCACCATGAGACATCTCCCCGTATTATAGCAGCCCCTCGTGCTCCCACAACGTGAGACCGAGGTAACTAGTACCGGCTGCGGCTCAGACAGAGAAGCCGACACGGCTTTGGACCCCCGGCGTCCTTTTCTGTGGGTGGGACATCAGCGGTCGGTTGCCCAATGCCCTGCTGGGAGGCAGGATCCGGTGTCAGGCCGTACGACGCGCCAACAAAGCACCCCAAGGACACCGCTCAGGCAGCTGAAGGCGAGCGCCACCTTGCCCGTCGTCATGAACCTGACACAGTAATAATCAGTTCGTCGCTCAAATCTCTCGTATTGACCCTCAAACACACAAGGGAGAGGGAGACTCCATAGCAACGAACTTGCCCGTCCAGCAGCGGATCCGGGGCCCTGTTCTCGCCGGTCAGATCGAGCAGATCGGCCACGTTGTCGGCCGTGTTGCCATCGCCGGTACGCCAGCGGCGCGCACGCGGAGAGGTGGTCTGCCTGGATCGTGGACGCGTCGATGATCCGTTCGCTCGACCTCTCTCGACAGTTCCGATCTGTGGAATGAACCGCACTCTTTGCATATGAAGTGAAACGACAAACCGGATCTCGTCATGCCCAACTATAACGTCTTCGCCATCCCGGTCTTTCTTCTTGTTTTTCTTGAGACACTTGAAACGTCCATCATTGTCTCCATGTTACTGGCATTTTCCGAAGCAGACTCTCGATGGCTCAAACAGGGTTGTTCAAATCTACAAGGCTCTCATAAAGCAGGCAAACACCTGTCAAACTGACCTGCTCGAAGTCGCGAAACCTAACATAGGATCTCCTGAGTATGGCTGGGAGTCGGTCTCGGTTTTCATTTCCCTCACTGTTTCTGCAGGGGTAGATAACCGCCCTCTATGCCCTGGGAAAGGATGCATGGGAACCCAACGAGTATAAATATGAGGGTGCCTTCGCCCTGGTAGCAGCCATCATCATCACCGTAGTCGGCGCATAGCTACTTCGTGTTGGCAAATCCAGGTGAAGTAGCGACTTAAATTTGCCAAAACCCTCGAAGCTCCGTCGAATACAATAATTCGAAAAGTGGCTGGTTCAAGCACCTTGCAGAGAAACACGCAATAGTCGTCCTTCCTTTCATTACGGTGCTGCTTGAAGCCATCGAAGCTATCGTCTTCATGGCCGGCGTCTGCTTCTCTGCGCCAGCCACCTCTTTCCCACTCCCGGTGGTGGTTGGTTTAGCTGTGGGTGTCCTTGTAGGATATCTTATACAAGTGAGTCCCACAGCCCCGAGAACGCACTATGGTCTTTCTAAACTGCTGCAGAGGAGGAAGCTCCGCGGAGTTGCAATAGTTCCTGATCGCTTCGGCCTGTTTGTTATATCAGGTGCTCCCGGATTGTTCTCGCGTGCTGTTTGGTATTTTGAACAGCAGCAATAGAACAATATTGTTGGTAGCGACGCTGCAGAGCAAGTCATGCTGCACTCTCCAGTCCTTCTTTCAGTTACTTTTCCTTGCGGGCAACACTTCTCTGAGGATGACTCTGTAACTCTGGATACTCCAGTAGATAATTACAATCCTCAAATGTTGCAGGCTAGGAGATGGACCGCGTTCCTATGATGTTGGCAAAAGCGTCTGGCGTTTCAATGTGAGCTAACCATGTTCGAAACAATAAGAACTGGACCTCTAACGGTTGTTTTTAGTGCTGCAGTCTAGTGCTCAACGGGGGGTGGCGAATGGGGCTCTTTTAACGCCATCTTAAGATGGACCAACTCCGCTACCTGCGGTTCAGTCATGTTGTACAATGTCTACTGGATCGTCATCATACTTTCTCCCATAGTCATGAGATACCGCGAGTTCAAGGGACGCTAGCCATTGCTGAAAGCGAATAAGGGTACAGTCGACCTGAACCTTGAAGAGCGTTTACCTCGCGAGGTCAAAGACAGCCACAGGAACAGAAACAAATCTGGAATTACTCGGAAAACGACTCAAGTCTGAGATGGATTGCCACAGACAACTCCAGCGAGTAAACAGGTAGATACTGTGCGATAGTCGGTCTAATGAGCTTGGGTTTGAAGAATTGGGGCTGTCATATAAGAAAGCTATCATAACTCAAAGCAGCTGCTAGCAGCTGCAGCGCATAAATTCCCAAGTAAGACACTTAGACAAGAACGTTACTGGAAGTAGATAGTGGAAGACATCGCACTCTCAGCCGATTTCTACTGGTAAGACGACTCCAGGTCAAGCGGAATGGCACACGAAAGATTGTGCTGTGCTGTCCGAAGTAAATGAGCTGAATGTGAGGGACGGGGGTCTGAGGGATATGTAGGCGATAAGTACAAGCCAAGCTTACCAACAGGGTCTTCTTTCTCTGATTGGTGCATTGGATTACACAATCTGATCCACCTTAACATTATGGAGATTGATTAAAGAAAAAGCTTCGTAACTCAATAACTGCGGTGCCCAAAAGTGAAATAAAGATAATTGCCATCATAAGCGCACAAAACTAGGCAGTAATATGTTGAGTTTCAAGCTGCGAATGTACCTCCCTGGCGATATGTGTTATTGATGGTAGGCTGGACTCCTTTTTAAACGGTAAAATAAGATCAAACCCATAATCGCAACGTTAGTAATCGGATATGAGCACGAAACGTCATTGGTCACTCCTTGTATCCAAATGGCCACATTAACGGCACCCCGACTTCAAAGTACACCGTGAACGCCTTGATACTTGCTATTGAAGGCTTAAAAATAAAGACACCTCACATTTCTTGGAGCCAAAGACCATCCCGGCGCTTACAGAGCTGATGACCGCCTCTACATCTCGCTTTTTCAAGGTATTGCCTCACACGGGAGACAGGCCCCATGGATGCCGCGGCGAACCAGGCCGGTTTCCCCCCCGAAGCGCCACCGGCCTCGGCCTCGGAACCGCCTCCTCGTGATGGTGACAACGACAACAACGCCACCAGCAGCGGTAGCAAACTATCATTATCAGGGTTACCGGAAGTGATCCCCATCGACCCGGCCGGTGACCTCATACTGGACGTGACCTTCGAGACATCATCCAAGACCACGACAACGCCCAAGACGTCAGGGGCGCGGAAGACCCCTGCCCAAGCCGCTGCGCCGGCGCCGCCGCAAACCCGGTCCATGCGACGTGCGTACCGCGTCGACACCGTCGCGCTCCGGCGGCAGTCACGGTACTTCGAGAAGCTGCTCGGGGACGCGCGGTTCCGGGAGGCCGCGGAGGTGGCGGCGGCGCTGGAGCGCCTGGCGGCGCGCGGCGTGCGGCCCCGCGACGTCGTCACGGCCGCGGACGCCGCCGAGCTTCTGCCGTGGGTGCGCATCCTCGACGACGACGAGGCTACGCGGTTCCCGGCGCGGGTGCGCGAGGCCGCCCTCGCCGGCCTGCTACGCGTTTTGCACGGGTGCCAGGTCGAGGGTGTTGAGGATGTTGATGCTGCCGGTACTGGTACGGTTGCAGCGACTACGGATAAGAATGCAAGTCCGAAGGTAAAGGCGAGCGCGAAGACGAATGCAGGTGCGAGTACACTTACGAAGGTGAATGCAAGGGCGAATGTGAACGCAAAGACAAGTACGAGCGCAATTCCCAAGGTAAATGCGGGTGGAAATGCGAGTACGAATCCGAACAAAAGTACGAACGCAAATGCGAACGCAAGGGCCACTACGAATGCAAAGACAAGCGCGAGTACGGGCCCAAGCACGAAGCAGCAGATCGACATGCAGTTCGTGGTCGCGCTCGCGGTGCTCGCGGACCGGTTCGACTGCGCGGCGCCGGTGTCGCGGTGGCTGGTGATGGCCAGCCAGTCCCAGAGGTTCAAGTGGCCCGTCACGACTCGCAAGGCTGCTAGCGGGAGGGACGACTTGTTGGCGAACATCATGGCGCGAGCAACCGAGGAGGCGCTGCGCCAGAAGATCTTGGTTTCGTGGCTGCTCGACCTCCCGATGCGGTTCCAGAACGCCACACGCGAGCTCATCATGAATGGGTCCCGTCGGTGGAGCGCCTTCGCAGAGGATGAGGATGAGTCGCTGGATGCCAGTTGGTGGTACCTTCCGGATGGGCTTGAGCGTGAGTTGTTTTACATTGTTATTATTTCATTCTATTCGTCTTCTGTGTACTTGCCTAACTGATTCTGTGACACCCCTATTCCCCCTTTCCCCGTCCGCCCACTACCATCACATCCACGCTCATCCCGTACTCCGCACACTAACCCACCCGCTCCCACAGAGGAACTCCAATACCGACGGCACTGCATCCTGAACACGATTGCCTCGATCCAGCGGCACTTCCTGTCGCTGTACACATCGCGCAGCGGCGGGCGGCAGTGCAAGCTGGGGTACGACTCGAGTGCGGCGTGCGACTCGTACCAGCTGGGGGAGATGCTCAAGTTCCTGACGCAAAAGAACCTCTTGTTTTTAGTGGACTTCTCGCCGCGGTCGCTCTTCGACACCGTCCCGGACTGCGCACTGGTGCCCGTTGTCGTCGAGAACGGCGGCCTGCTGGCTACCCTGCGCCAGTGCCCCGGCTACCAGGTCGACAAGCACCACTCCAACTGCGGCCTGCGCACGCGCCTGCTGCCCATCCTCGACTTCGTCCAGGGCCTGCTGTCCGCGGGCTCCGTGCCGGTCGCGGCGCCCGCCTGGAGGCGGGACCGGGCCGCGGCCGCGTGGATGCCGCCGGAGACGGACGACGGGGGTGCTGCTCGTGATTCCGATCCCAGGCCGTTCCGCTTCACGAGGCTGATGCTCGGCGACCAGAGGTTGCGGTTCGAGAACGCGCTCGGCGCCGATAAGTTCGCGCGAGAGGTGTTCACGGCGTCCAGCTGGAACTGGACCGCGGAGAACTAGGCGCAGCATTCGCGGTTTCCGTTCTAGTACTAGCCAAGCAGGACGCCATATCCTATGTATAAACCTGTACTGCGGTTATTTTGGAATAAGGCGTAACAAGCGATCTGCGCCGCAACTTGTATATATCTATGTCCATCAATTCATATCATGCATAGCCTCGGCTGGCAACCGAAGCGCACGAACCCGACCAAAATTATTATGATCTCCAAACCCTTGTACCACGGCTCCAAACGCCATTGCAATAGTAAGTGACTCGGCAAACACAGCACACGCATCGTGATCCAGCATCGCGATTAGCTCCTGAGGGCCTCCAGCCTGTTCCGCATCTGATCCATCATAGCCTCCTGGGCCTCCTCCTCCTCCTCTTCGGCAGCGGCCGCAGGGGTAGGCTCCTGGGCGACAGGGGCGTTGGGCATGGGGCCAGCCTTCTCCATGCGGCCCTTCAGGATCTCGCCGAGCACCTTGTCGACCTCGCCCTCGGCCTCTGCGTCCTCGTCCTCGAACATGTCCTCGTCGACGGGCAGATTCTCGGATACCATCTCCTCGATGACGCCGGCCTTGACGAGCTCCATGCCCAGCTCCTGCATGGTGCCGGCGAGCTGGGGCAGGCGCACGAGGGAGTTGACGTCCTTCATGATGCCTACGCTGGCGCGGATAGAGCCCTCGATCTTGCGCACTGCGAAGGCCTCGTTGACCTGCATCTGCACGCTGCTGAGCTGGGCCTTGGAGGTGACGAGGCGCGCGGCCGTCTTACGCACGCGGACGAGTTCGCGCGCGAAATCACGCGCCTCCCTCTGCGCCTGCGAGCGCCGCGACGGGTCCCGCTGCGCCCGCTTATCCGCCGTGATGATCAGGTTCCGCGTCTTGGCCTCCACGGCGCGCACCTGGGCGATATCGCGGTCGAGCTTGCGAATGTTGGAGCGGATGAGGGCGTTACATTTTCGCATCTGTTATGAGGGAGGGAGGGTGGTTAGTAACGAATAGCGGATTCGACTGGATGAGCGGCTGGATAGGCTAGGAACGGTACTTGTGCATTGGGGTCCGGCTTGACGAAGAGAGCCTTGAGACCCTCCATCTTGGGCCAGGTTCAACTGATGCGTCTCGTCGTTATGGCTTCGGTGACTTGTAGAGAACGTTTGGAAGAGGGGGAATTGGCACTTCCCGCTCGTTGGAGCAGCACAGATGGCAAACAGCGGCTTCGGTTGGCTTTGTCTGGTGCAGACTACGGTACGCGATGTTAGACAGAGTGAGGGTAATAGTGTTGTGCCAAGACGTCTGACGTTGGTCGCTCAAGGGGGGATCCTATCGATAAGAAATAGCAGGAGAATCCGACCTTCAGATAGCGATAGGCCTGAGGGGCATGAAATGGGCAGGGCCAAGAACCAAAAGGGAAATGTCATCGATGAAGTAGTTATTCGACATGCGGCGGAGTGCTTACGAGTACCGCGGTTTTACCTACTAGCTGCATAAATCTGTCCGGCTCTTTTGCTTTATCCTGCATCAAGAGATACCTATATTTCCAGATAGGGAACAAGTGTTTTATCCCACGGTCAAACAGGTCGGATAACGTACCCCTAGAGCTACATACATGTATATCTATCTGCCCAGGAGGAATACGCGCGGGCGTTACGCATATCTCTACGCATGGGTATATAGTAGGTATGTTTTGAGACCCGCGCGGCCAGACCACATGCATGCAAATCCCGTAATTCAGCGAATGTGACTTCAAGAATGGGATTAGTAAAGGCGGGCAGAGAAAGAGAACCCTGTCTAAAGTTTGCGGAGGTTGCAATCCAAACGCATGGAGAGAAATGCCTGGCAAACGACCTATGGTAGGTTGGCTTCATGATACCACCAATTTTGCACAACAAGGAAACATTATACAGAGTGTACTAGCAAATCAGTATGTGTATGCTCAAAATATGCATGCTTGAATCGAATATCACCGGCTGCATTTTATATTCTGTAGTCCCGCTTCTGAGATTGCGGGTCTGAATCATTAGACAGACGGCGACCTCTGAGCCCGCCAGCAGACTCAGCCCTGCATGACCAAGGCTGGCTGGCAAGGGCGGCTGGAGCAGACGGGTAATCAAGCTTGACAGACTTAGGTGGGGTACCTCTAAGTAAGTACCATCAAAGCAGGCGGGGTGTTGCACTTTGTGATGGATATACCTAGGTACCTAGCCTGTACCACTTACTACTTCAGTAGATGTACCTCTGTCTGTAGTGCCAGTGGTTGTGTACCGAAGTGCAAGGCACCCGCCCATCCCCCCCTCCGGGGAACTCGCGGCAAGCTTCTGAAGCCTTCGTGGTGCTTCTATGCACCACCCCTCAACATCAGCGCCTCATTGCCGAATCAAACCATATTTCTTCCCACGCCTCTTCTGCCTTAACCCAAAAAGACTGGACCATCCTGAAAGCAGCCTCACATAGCCCAGGACTGGAAACATAAAGTTTTCTTCCCAAACTCCTATTATTCTCAGCCGCTTTTCTTCCCTCCTCACAACTTACATAAAATAGTTGCATCCGCGAAAGCTCAGCTATCACAACCATACCTCTTCTCTGCTATAACGAGCAGTCCCTCACAGACAAACGTTATTGGTCAGAAGACCCTATACCTCACTGAATACTTTTTGAACCCCACCATCTCTACACCCCGCAACGAACCATCCCGAAAGAACTATCACCAACCAAGATGGCGCAAACTCCTGAAGGTGAGCCTCCAATTTCCTGCGATGTTGCGTTTTGCGTTAGCTTCATGTCGCATTTCCTTTCTCTCGGGTCGTTTTCACCTCATCCGGTCGTCTATAGATGCTTCATGAAACATATGGCTCTAACATATGGCTCGTCCCAAATATAGTCCTCTGGGCCCAGCGTTCTTCCAACTCCGACCCCGAGAAGAACTTCATCTACCTGACCATCTCCGTACCCGACGTGTCCAAGGAGAGCTTCAAGCTCGACCTGAAGCCCACGTCGCTGGCCTTTGACGGTCATTCGGACACGCTGAAGCGCACATACCACGTCGAGCTCGAATTCTATGCCGAGATCGACCCTGAGAACAGCAAAATCCACCACACCGCCCGCAATGTCGAGCTGAAGCTGCGCAAGAAGGAGCTCAAGGAGGAGTACTGGCCACGCCTGCTCAAGGAGGCCAAGAAGCTCCAGTTTCTGAAGACCGACTTCGACAAGTGGGTTGACGAGGACGAGCAAAACGAGGCTCCCGACGACGACTTCTCTCAGTTCGGCGGTATGGGTATGTAGTCGCTTGCCCGTTGTCTTTTGCATTCTTACCTCTTTGAGTGCTGTAACTGACTATCCCCATAGGTGGCATGCCTGGAATGGGTACGTAACTTTGGAGGCCGAATCCGTCAGCTAGGGACTCGCTCTATGGGACTGGCCAGTGACTGAAAATGACTGAAAAAGACTGACATTGCTGACCTAATTTCACAGGCGGCGGTGACTTCGGCGGCATCGACTTCTCGAAGCTCGGCGGCGGTGCTGGAGCCGGTGGTTCGGATGAAGAGGAGGACGATGATGATGACATGCCGGAACTGGAGGGCGACAACGGGGACGAGAAGGGCAACAACGCGGACGAGAAGGGTAACAACGCGGACGAGAAGGATGATGCCGGAAAGTCCGAGGGCAAGAAACCCGCTGAATAGAGCAACGGCTCGCAGCTGCCGTCAAGACATCGCACGTGTAGTGCGAGGGTTGTTGCACGTTGGCGCACCTTGACCTTCCTTGATGGTCAATCCTAACTAACCCAGATTTGGTCCGGCGATCCCCTCCATGAGTCTTGCCAACGACGTCAGTCATGTCAGGTTCCGAGAAGATGATACCAATCAGCCAGGCGACGTCTTCTCGAACATGATATATGGCAGAAAGTGGTTTTTACACGGATGGGTGCATGGATGGATATCATCGGAAGCTGGCTTATTAAAGTGATAGCAATTTCAGGGGGAGGGGATATACCGGACTGGACCACTTGACTGACGCTGGGTTCCGCTTTTTTGGTGGACTCGTTAGGTTAAGTAATAAACTCCTTTTTTTGCTTCAGCTACTGCGTTTCTTTACTACGTAGGTTGGTGTGAATGCCATGACCGCAAAATATTGCCGTATGGTGACTAATTAGAGGTGCACTCACGTCCTCGACGTATGGATTATGCGCTTTCTTACCCTTCATGTTCCCGGGTATACATTCCTAGGGTGTGTAGGTTACCAGCCAGTTCTCCCCTAGGACGACAGACTGGTATACCTTGACGAAGTCCGGTTATCCGGCACAGATCCTGGGATAGGGTCTTTCCACCTCCACGCCGGGCATGACTGATATAGCAATCGCCAGTCACATACAAATCTGTGATTTCCGTACCCACACCACCAGCGGCGCTTCACTCCGCGATACAGCTCTTCTGCGTCTCCCTCCCATGCCCAGTCCGACAACCTACCGTCGACATTCAGCGAACTGACTGGCGCAAGGTGCGAGTGATGAGATGGCGGGGTAGACGGCATCGTCATGATCGCCATCGTGTCATACGTAAAGGGATTGTGGTCTAGTCGTCTCATATACGTTCTTGACGGCTGCTGGCCGGTTTTACACGTGCATAGCTTGTAAGATGCGAGATGCAACTAAAGAATGCGGTTGTGTAAGCTCTTATATGGGGTCTTGCGCTGTTCATATATTCATCCCCCGACCTGCACAGGACGTGGGTACGATTAGATAACTAATGAGGTCAGGCAAGGGCGCGGCGGGGTGACACATGTGAGGAAAGACGACGCCCGACGTCGTAACTTACGGTCATACTTGTAGGCAAAGATTCGGTTCTTACTAGTTACGGTTAACAGGACATATGCCGCTGTGTAGAACATATATATAAGGCTGTTTCGTGCAAATCAAGCCTCAGCTTTCCCATCTTCTTGTTGGTATATCATTCCTATTTCTATTCGTGCTTGAACCTCCACGATCATATACTGTTGGCTTCAAGTTAGTCGTGGAGTGACGATTCCGACGTGTGCCACTCTCTTGACGCACCTCTCCGCTTTGGACATAGCTCTTAAGTATAGGCGTCCGCGGCGCATAACTGAAGAGTTTGAAATATGATATGTGTCGATCCGAAACTGACTGCCCCAAGGCTCCGAACAGATATTCTCGACTCGGTGACCTCTGTCAAGACCCACCGGATACGCCCGCCCCTAGGGAGTGTCTCGGAAGAAAGGTCTGGAAGAGGAATTAATAACTATTGAGCCCGCCCCTTATCACCTTCACCATGCTCCGTTCTATGCAGTGAAAGAGTTGTTTACCCCTGACACGATATTTTCTGACGAGTGAAATTGACAACCGTATCTTGACAGGATAGTACTGGGACTCAATGAGCGTATTGAAAGTCAGACGATGAGCCCCCTTCTTCTCCTTGGATTTTGAAGCCACCTTATATAGACATTCACCCTATTTCATTCCCTTCCATGCATGCATGCATGCATGCATCTTCGGCCCCATATCATTGCATATCAACCCGGGCCAAGGCCCTTGATTACCCAGTCTGATACCCAAACTACAGGGCGAGGGAGCCACATGACGAAGTAACATATCCCGTCAAGGCAGATGCGTCGTATTGAAGAGGCGATTGCCCGTGTCGGTTGAGCCTTTACCCGTGAACTTGTTCTCGGAAAGCCTGAGAGCAACAACACTGAGACGTATATCGCTGGCAAATGCATGTGCGAGCTTGCCCTCAGAGACGGCCTTTTCCTGAAGGACGCCCGCCACCGCTACGATGCGGATAGTCGAGTCCAGGCCGCGGATATGGCGCATGAATTCCACGAGCATCCCACCGCTATTGATGACAGAGTCAACGAGCACGATAGCGCTGTGTCCCTCTAGGTGGCGGCGGGCGATATCCTCGGCGCGGTTCGCGTGCATGAACACGGCCGAGGAAACTGCCTCGCTGACGCCCAGCGCCATGGGCTCGCCGCCGCGCATGAGCGCCACGATAAGAGTCTGCTGTTCGTCCCGGACGCGATAGCCGCTGGTCTGATGGCCCTGGACGTGCGGGATAGGATATTCCTCGAGCCCGAGTATCTCGGCCAAATATTCGACGGCCAGATACCATCCCACGCGGTGGTGGGCCTCCCTCAACCAGTGCCCAGACACTCGCGAGTCGCGCGTCGGCGTCATGAGCAATCTGGCTGCCTGCTTGTCCGTGGCATCCAGCACTTGGGCCTTCGACGTCGAGGCTGGAGGAGCGCGGCTATGGACGATTGTCTTGACGAATTCTTGGTCAAATCGAATGGACGGGAGGTCGGTGGTAGTGAACCGCGGAGACACGGTGCCCGGCAGTAGCACCTGACGGGCCCATAGGCCCTCACTACCGATAGCATTCTGGAGAGCTGACTCCATGGTCTTGCTCCTGAGGTGCTCCTCGCATACGACGATGACGGCTTGGTAGGCCCTGCTCAACATGGGAATGTCGCCAGGGCTGTCTCCGAACGCCCACACGTACTTTCGATAACCGATCCTCAAGCGGTTAATTATTGCGGCCTTCACAGCAGGAGTAATGACAAATCCGTCTGTGATGCGGCCGCCGCCAATGACATCGACGAACGACAAGCCCGCTCTTCCCAAGACTCTCTCCCAGACGAGACGTAGGCCGCAAGTAACGACGACAGGGCGGACATGCTTTCGTACCTTTAGCTGTTCTAGCAGCCCGCTTATCTCGTTCAATCTTATTTCAGATGCGACCGCTTAGCAAATTTCTTCGAATTCAGGCATGTCGGCTGCCTCTTCGTACATAAGCGTCGCCTGGCGGAAAGCAGAATAGGAGTAGCCCATTGGACCCCCGAATATCGTCTTCAATGGATAGCCATAATTTCTCGATGGCTTCCTTTCAGCTACCTTTTCCCAGAAAAGCTGGCCACAGTCGTCGGACGCCAAGGTCCTGTCCGCATCCGTCGGGAGAATGGTCTCTACTCGGTCTAAGTCTGAGGCAAGTAGTTCGTCCAGTCTTTGCATAACGCGGCATAGGTTCTCCTCTTCTGTGTGCGCACGGGCATCCCGTATCAATGAGAAGAATCTGGGGCCATCAAAGCAACCGCCTCCAGGCACCACCGAGAACAGAATGCCGTGAAGGCGGCAGAGTTTGCGGAGCTCGGTAATCTCGGCAGACTGCCACTGACGAAGATGATCGACCGACAGCTCGGTACGGCTCCGTTTCGTATCCTCCAGACGACGGCCAGCTATGACTTCAGGTGGCACCTCGAGGTAGAAGATATGCGTGTAGGTCTCCAAGTCATTCTCAGTCACGACGGGCAGATCCCAGGAGTCCGTAGATACCAACTACAGTTGGCTTCGGGAAAGAGGGCGGTAAGGTTGTCATCGTCAGCCACCTGCTGAACAATGAGTTTCTGCAATGGACTAATTACTAGGTAGTAACCTGCCGACCAGAATAATGGTGATCGTCTAGGATGCTCGGCTGCTGCCAGGCGTACTTATCGTCTGGTGGCCATTGATGGGCTCTGCGGCTTATTGGAGAAGATGATTGAAGCTCTCTACAGAAGCGAAATCCTTAGTGCAATAGGCATGCTTTAGAATAGGAGAGTGGCGTTATAGCAATTTACAATGTCATTGTTCCTTTACTAACACTAGCCAACGATTTCACTTATATTCTTCTGGTCCGTGTTTCAAGTATGGCGAGATTCCCAGCCGACCAGCTGCATAAATCCGCGTACACTGCCCGCTCAAGCAACGTATCACATCTCATTTCTCGCATCACCGGCCCAACACATTCTCTGCGCCACCTCACGTCCATCATCCCACTTTCAGTCAAAAGATCCACAGCGCATGCCACCTCGGGTTCACCAGCCCGACTCTAGTTCATCAGACACGAATCGATTGCAAGCAGCAAGCCCGATCAAGGGCGCGACGCCGCAGTCCCGACACACTCTATAAAACCAGTGCGCGAAAACCGCAGGGAAAACAACGCCAAGGCAGCCTTTTCGTCTCTTCTGTTTGACACTGGAGGAAATGCAGCGCGTAGTCCGTGCCCTCCTCGGATGTTGGTATAGAGTGATGGGCCTCCCGCGTCACACGCCGTCATGGTACCGCGACAGGCTTCGCGAAGAGCTCCGAGAGCGGCGCGAGGCGCGGACGCCCCTCAAGAAGCTCAGCGAGACAGCGGACGTGTTCTACATCATCAGCCGATCTCGCCATGACGGCCATCCCATTCAGGACCTGCCTCCCTTCTCGTTGCGCCATCTCCTGATCTACCCCTACATGGTGGGGAAGCTGACGCTGCGCTGGTCATTCTACCGGGCCGCCGCGCGCCTGTGTAGGGCCGAGGCCCGCGTCGATTCTTCTTCCGTCCGCGAGGTCATCAACCCCGCCAAGGACCGCAAGCTGTACGAAGTTGCGAGCCGTCATTACGCGGATGCGGAAGCGTAAGTGCATGTATGCCGCCGCCTGCGGCGTGTGTGGCCTTTCCTGCCTTGAGATATTAGCCACTCTGACGGATATCGTACTGAGGGGGTGGGTAGCTGGTTAGATCAGGAGCCGTGATTCGGTCGGCTAATACTCCATCGAGGATTCACGCATACTTCTGGGCACATTACTGTACAATCCCGGGGTGGCAAATTTGAGGAGCACGTTGGACCGGGAAAGGGAGATCATAAAAGGGGGGTGAGGGTGCTGCTAACTTCTATAGGCATTCGATGGGAACTGTGATAGTCCTTGAATAGTGAACACGAGCTCCGAGTAACTGAAACTTTTATATCAGCAAAATACGAGTTGCATGGCCTCAAAGCATATAGACCCTCAATCTTTTCTCTTAACGAGGACCTCAACCCCGGTTCCTTCTTTAAACGACCGATTTGCTCCATTTTAAGGATATTATCAAGAGTTATAATAGCTAAAGCCAGAAACCTTACGTGACTTGATGATAGAATATAAGGAAAAATTTGCAGTCATAAAAAATATCATTATATACAAACCGTACGAGTAGTTTAGTAATTCATTGACTAGCCCAGCCGCTACATAAACCCGCAGCTCCAGGTTTAAATAGCAGAACGTAGGAGCGTGTGCGCCGGCAAAGACAAATGCATATTTACTTCTAAAGCCCACGAAGCCGTGGCGCTCTCGATCCGCACCCTGATGCCATCGTCGAGTATGCCCATAGGCTTCACCATAGTTGAAGAAGCTCGCCGAGCAAGAAGTAGTAGCATTGGCACCAACTTCCCAGAACGCATGCTGGGAGCCACGGCATACCTTGCTCCGTGATCTTCCCTTCATCTAAGCAACAGCCAACTCAGAATCATGCTGCTTTGCAATGGCATTCCAGTACGGTTGAGGCTTCCGGGTCTCCCTGTACCGAAACCCACCAGCAGCAGTCAGCTTTTCCTTCGAGCAAATAGCAATAGCCAACCCCCTCTCCAAGCTCTCGGTACTCCGCAACGACATCCCCAAACGGATTAAGCACCATTGCACAACCGTTCTTTAACTGGCCATGGTCCATGCCGATCGGGTTGCTAAACACGACGTAGACACCGTTGTCATACGCCCGAGCAGACAGCCACTTCTTCAACCAGGCCCAGCCCTTGAGCCCGTCGAACTCAGCACGCAGGGCTGGTCAGGTCTGTTTCACGAGCATCCCACAACTTCCGGTCGATAAATCCAGCGCCGGGATGCGAGGGCGGCGTGCGCATGGTTACATGCGGCGTGAAGACGATTTCCTCCCCTAGGAGTGCGGTTGTGCGCACGTTCTCTACCACGTTGTTGTCGGAGCAGATTAGGATGCCCGTCTTCCGGCCCAGCAGATCGAAAACGACGTATTCGTTTCCAGGCGACAGGTACGCCGAGATGAAAGGGTGCAACTTCTGGTAACGGGCCAGGAGACCACCTCCATCAACTCAGACGTACGTGTTAAAGATGCCATATTCGTCGCGCTCGGACAACCCGGCGAGCACCACCACCTTGGGTGCTACAAGCGATTTGGCTAGGGCTTGAACACTGGGTCCGTCCGACACCGCTTCGGCGATGGAGAGGAGCTCAGTATGCGACAGCTTTCTGGCGAACGTATAGCCTGTGACGGAGCATTCGTGAAAAGAGGCACTTGGCATCCGCTGGCAGCAGTCCGAGCGGAAGCGGCGAATGACCGACAGATTGTGTCCCCAGAGGCATTTTCAAATTGTACTGATGCAATCTTGATATTAGCCATTCCTGGTGTCGCTCTGCTTACAGTCCCACCATGGTGGAGGAGGATGCGTTCTCTCAGCAGCAAAAACTCTTATAGTACCATTAAATGCACGTTAAGCTGGTGTAACGTCTCTCTGACAACCAGTGGTGGAATGTTATGGTGTATGCTGACAAAAATGAAAAGGCCATGGAAAACTTCGGAGTACTAGTCAGTCAGCCCGCTTAAATATTTGTCCGATGGAGCTAAAAAGTTGTTAGAATGGGAAAAGTCAGTGCAATCAACACACATCTACAAGAGCAACAAGTCGTCAGCTAACGGCGACTGTGACACGAAACGACACGTTAGAGGCACCTCAATGCAATGACGTACGCATAGAATCGGGTGTAAGACACACCGCGGAGTAAATAAGAGATAGATAAACAACCAACACGATGCCGCGAGGCAACATTGTATCGTGTATTACAGGGAACCCCTCCATGAACTGACCCTGATCTTTTTCTCCCCTTTCTCCCTTTTTCCCCCTTCACGTTATATCCCCGCCTCACAAACCCCTGCCTCCGTCCCCTTTCCTTTTCGGTAAAATCTTTTCCAAATAGTGGTAACAGGTTTGCGAGCCCGGTATAGCAGCACACCTCATGGCCCTTTTCTGCTCCTTTCCGGCCCCGCCACCCGTTCTCGATCCAGAAATAGTATCCGTCCCTGGTGACCCCTATCCTCCCGCTATCCCAAGTAAAGAATACGACAGCCCGGAAGCGATTCCAGGCATGCCCGTACACACGTGTGCATGTAAGTGTATATATCCCAGTTTGCCCGCTTGTCTCGTCCTTTCTCTTTTCCCGTCGGTCGTCAAGTCATGAATGTTAGATAGGTGGATGCTCGCTAGCTACACAGCTTTCAAGACCCCCCCAGAAATGGAAATAAAAATACTGAATCAGATCGCGGAAGGTAGGAAGATGGGTGCCAACCTCGCGCGACACCCCACGATTGAATCGGGGTGGGAGCGCGTGTGGTTATAAAAAAAGGTATACAAGGCCTCTGGAGGCTGCTCGATCTCTGTCCCAGTCGAGAATGTATATGCTATACTGTCCAAGAAGCCGCCCTGCCATTTAAATTTTCCAGTCGTGTGTGGCAGGGGGACGACGGCTTTTGCCCGTGTGCAGAAGAAAAGGTAAAGAAGATGGATGGTATCAGATGGAAGAAGGTAAAGACGAAGAGTGAACGCCGGCGCCATGCAAAGCAAGAATAATCGAAAACACGGATAGTATGCATCGTGTTTAAGAAGGCTAATCGCCAAGTGCAACCAAGAAATGCAATGCAATCAAGGGTAGCGAAAAAGGATAGACAAACATAGTTACGTGACATAATGGGCGTTGCATTTATTCGGAACGCGGAGAGAAAGGAGCAAACAGGGAAGTTCTAGATCATCTCGCTCTTCAGAAGACCGGTGCCCTGCTGCTGTTGCTGGTAGGTAGCCCGGACTTCGCGCGGGTGTCGTTCGATCTGTTGTTGTTGCTGCTGTACCTGCACCTGTTGCTGTTGCTGGGCAGAGGAGATGTGGCCGTTATAGCTGACGGGGGGCAGGCTCTCGTACGGAGACGTGCCGTCCGGCGATTTGGCCCCCCTCCCCAGGACGGAGTTGTTCCGGCCTCGACTGGCAGACCGCATGCGCTCCGTGGCACGGCTGAGGCGTTCGGCGATCGAGTTGTTAGGAATGCTACGCCCGCGGCTGTGGCCGTTGCGAGATGTCGGCGGCGCGGGAGCGGCGATGATCGGCACGGTAGCCTCGCTCATCGGGGCGGCGGCGGGGGCGTTGTTGGTGTTGCCCTGATCGTCTTCGTCCATCACGACCTCAATCGTGCCACCCCCCGGAGTGTTGGTGATAATATTGTTGGGCCTGGCTCCCGGGAGGGGGGCCGGAGGGGGAGGCGGCGGCATGGCAAGGTGCTGAAGCTCCTTGAGTACAGGCGGCGGTGGCGGCGGAGGAGGGATCTGGGCGTCCCGCGAGGATTTTCTCGAATGTTGATGCGCTCCAAGCATCTCATCGATTCCGCGCATGCCAGCCGCCGCGTCTGCGCTCATCTTTCTCGATACGGAGCCCCTGCGTGGTGGTTTGTTTGGTGCCTGCATTCCCATCTGGAAACCGGGATGCGCTGGCAGGCCAATGGACGCAAAACCCTGGGGCTCCTCTGGGATAGGAGCGGACATGCTCCTGTCAATTGTGGGACGTGTCGGCGGAGAGTATACGGTGGAGGGGAGTAAGGTAAGTGGCGACACCTTATCCGGCGACTTATTCGGGGACTTATCGCCAGGCTTGTTAGGCGATGGCTGTGCGGACGACGAGGGCGACGAATGTGACGATGTGGGCAGCGGTGGGACCTTTGGCACGTTTTTGTCATCCATGTCGAACTTGAGGCGCATCGCCTTGGGAGTGGCGGGAAGGCCAATCACTGGCCTGTTCCCGCTTCGCGCGTAAGAGCCCCTCGTATAGTCAGCCGTGTGGCTCCGCACGGGCATGTCCTTCGGCGGGACAAAGGTGGTTTGGGGCAGTTCAAAGGCACTAGGTGACCGAGAGGTAAGGGGCGACAATTCGTCAGGGTGAGGGATTGGCGGAGCTGAAGGGCGCCGCGCAAGAGACTTGCGACGCTCCTCAAGTTCGCGAGCCGCTGCTTCCTTCTTGGCCTGCCTCTCAGCCATCATCAGCTTGAGATCTCCGGCGCGGGACCGACTTCTCTCCTGTGTAGGCTGCTGAGCTGGCAGTGGTGGTTCCTGTTCGGCCGGAGTCTTGTTTCTCCTACGGCGACTCTCAGACCGGTCTTGCGCTCGATACACGGCGGGCGACGAGGGATCCTTGGCGCTACCGCTGCGGTTGTGCCTACCGCGGAACTGCTCCTGGGCTTCCACAGCGGCACGATAATCCTCCTCGTCATCCGACGCGTAGAATTGGGCCTGCGACGACATCGGCAAAGGGGAGGATGGAGACCTCATTAGAGAACCTTCCCCACGATCCTGGCTTCTGCCACGTATCTCCAGAGCCGGCGGTCTCCGCTCAGCGCTCCTACGACGGCGGCTCGATGCACGACTTGACATGCGCGTCTTGGGCGAGGACCGCCGGATTTGACTAGTCTTCCGGACTGTGGATGGGTCTCGTCCCTCAACGTCAACGGCCGCAGCGCGTTCGCTGCCAAGCTCGGCGTCGAGATGCCTAGGCGTACTCAAATTTATAAGGTCTTCCGGAGACATCGGAATTGGGGAGGTGGGAGAGCGCTTGGCTGGCTTCGGCGTCCATTGTCGGGCGGCTGACCGGCCTCGGTCCTCTGAACCCTCTCTTGTTCCTCCCTTGCGGGACCGGCTATCGTCACGGGTCCTCGCAACGCGATCATCAGGACGGTTGCGGCTGCTTTCTCGACTGCGCTGCTTCTTCGAGTAGTGCTGGGCGGCGTCTAAGCTATGTATGTAGTCAGTCGCATTCCTGCCGCCGGCTCCTGTAGCATTAGCACGAAGGCTGCGCCCCGCGCTCGAATTGGACGTCACGGAGCCGGCGACGGATCCAGGCCCCCGGCGACGAGTGGGCCAGTGAAACCGGGTCGAGGATGTGGCGGACTGCTCAGGCGAAGTAATATCACCGTTCATTGCAGCATCTAGTGGATGGAGCCTAAGTTCCATGCCTTCAGGTTTGCGTTCTCGGGCGCCATTTCTGCTGCTACGTCCCTGCTCCATAAGCGCTTGGAGCGACTCTGGTGAAGGTGACGGCGGCGGAGCCTCTTTGCGGAGGCAGTCCCTCACCATCTTCGGACTGGCAGTTGCGGATCTTCCAAGCGAGATGCCAACGGAGTACTGTTCGTCTGAAGAAGCCGTACGCAAGTGTTGAGGCCGAGTCACGTCAGGGACAGCGTCGGTTGGGGGTGTGGGGAGATCACTTCCTGTTGCTAGGTCACGAGGGCGGTTGCCGGCCGGAACCTCTCCTATCGATGGCAAGCGTTGTCTTCCGAATCCTGTTGACGGTTTTGCGGACGATGGCGTGTTCAAGGCGCTGCGCTGCGACGGCCGAATAAATGCCGTGCTAGGGTCATGGCCGCCAGGCGAAACCGCGGATTCTGCTATTGGTGTCACACCAGCTGCGATGGGGGTTTGACCCCCGTCACCGGCCGCAAAGAACTTGGACTTCTTGCCGGGATCACCGAAAGAAGTAATGAGCCTCAGCGCCGACGACTTCGCAAGATTGCGTTGCGGCCCGTGGTTCAGTCCAGGGGGGGAGAGGGGCGGGCTCAATATTTCCGGAATGGTCTGGTTCATACTCTGGAAAGAGATTTGTGCCGCTGATGGAGAGGTCCATGGCTCCGTCGACTGCATTCCGGTGCAAGCAAAACTGTCAGAATATGTTAGAATGTGCATTCCTGGTGGCAGGTATCGTTTGGGACTTACCACCGGATCGCTAGTTGCTGTTGGCCGTGCTGAACCGCAAACTCTCCCCATTTCTTGATTATCTGGGCCTGTCGCTCCCAGACGCTGGGGAAGAAGAGACAAAGTAGAATGAGGGCTTCCATGTACCTCCTATGCGAGACGTAAATCTCAATAGCGTCGTTATAGTCGCCCATCCCGATCATGATCGTCACTGCGGCGTGCACGTCGCCGTTCTCCAGGAGCCGCTGTACATATGCACGACCCAGTTTATGTTGCGATGCGGTACCGCCGATGCCGCTAAGAGCCAACAACATCCAGTCAGACGAAGTCATGTTCTCGGACGTCGCCGACATGACATCGGCGTCGATATCCCCTAGCCACTTAGCGAGGAGAATGCGGCCGGGTGAACCGCTAGGGTGCCGTGCCATCTCATCCCGAACGAGATCCTGTATCTCACCGTTCCATCCGAAGATGATACTTAACATCTGGCGGCGAAGGTCATCGTTAGTCAGACGGCTCTGGTCAGCCGACGGCGCTCGTTTGTAAGGAACGTCATGCAGACGGCTTCTTGTGAACTTGAACAAGTCGTGGACCTTTGAATCATCGGGACTGCGCAACACTTCATTCCGTAATCGTGAGGGACGGTGGCGGGATGACTGAGTAGACGAGGTAATGGACGCGGAGCTGACGCTGCTGATTGAGTAGGCATCCTTGTCACCATAGGGAGGCATGGCAGCCGATCTCAGGGACGACCCGGCGGAGATGTACGTGTTCTCAGTCATGCCACGAGACGAAACCGAGGGCGGATAACGGCCTCGTCCTCGAGTGCTCGAGCCAGCCGAGGACTTGGACAGTGTGGAAGAGGCCCGGCTTCTGCTGGAAACCGGACTGGCGGCCACATACCGATCCCGTTCATAGGGGTCCACGTGGTCGTCCACGCCGCGTGCGATCCTTGCAAACGGCGACAGGTGGTCTTCGTCGCTCTCCGAGACTTCATTGCTGGCAGGCACTGATGAGTCCGACTCGGTGCCGATAATAACGACCCCCTGCTCCGGCTGTTCTTCGACGGAAACCGGGGGCGATGGTGGCAAAAGATTTGCAGGATGCTGGACGTTAGCAACCATGAGCGACGGCGTGTTGAGGTCGAACTGCTGCACCGTGTTGTTTGCCCCTAAGGTAAACAAGGTCGCACCAGCCCCGTACACGGCGAGCCCACGGACATGTTCAAGGGTTGGTATGCTGTCATAGGTAACATGCTTCGTTCGGACATCCCATGAAATGGTCTCCCTGTGGCGGATCATATCAGTGGGCCAATGCAGCTAAGCGCGCGCATAGTGACATGCATGGGTCAACTTACCCTTCAGAGTACTGGATTATACGACCGTTCTTAGACCAGCCCATCCAGTTGGGACCATTCACGTAATTTTCCGTCTTTTTCAGGATCCGTACCACCTTTGCGGGATCGTCGCTGTTAAATGACTTTGCCACGCTCCAGACCCTGAGGTCGCTATCGTTGGTCTGCACAGCCAACATGTCTGATTTCTGGCGAGAAGACGACGCATGCCACGCAAGGGTGGCAATGGGCGAGGGTGCCCTCGAGGTGCTTAGATTATGCAGGATGGTGAACCTGGGCTGGAGGGTCGCAATGAGGAGCGAACCATTCTGATACCTAGATAGGGGTCAGTACAGGGGACCTTCGAATATAGTGCGCGGATCCAAGGGGGGTTAAGATAACCTACCCGATTGCGAAGGTTCTACAATCTGCGGCGGGGGCGAGTGCCGTCACTGCGATCTGGTCAATGGTCCTCGCAGAGATATGCTCCGAGGTCGTCGGCTCGAAAAGGATAACGTTTCCTTGGGTGTTGCCTAACCCACGATATCAGTTACGATGCCGGTTTCGAGATCTAGAAGTGTACAAAACGTACCAAATGCGACGTTTCCATTTCGCATCCACGCAGCGCAAGTGAGGTTTTCGTATGACGCAAACCGAGCGACCTCGTCACCAGTCATCAAATCCCAAACTATTGCGGTCATATCCACATCATAACTGACAACCAGCCTTCCGGCCCCGAGTTCGCTCTGCGTATCGACAGCTAATAACTGTACCTCGGCGGAATGGCGCGAGAATCTCCTCTCAATCGTTAGACTGTCATGGTGTGCAACCACTACGGAATTCCCCTCTGTAATTTGTTAATATCATCCCCCAGATCTGCGGGGTCATCATCCACGTACGAGCATATAGGAACATAGAAGCTGTAGCAGCTGTCGGCTCGAAATATCTGATCAAGGAGGTGGGTGAAGTAAAGTCTCTCGGTTCTGCAGCCATCTTCTCTTTTCTCGACGACCTCCCAGACGAGCTCATGGAAGCATTGCGATGGCGGGACACCGTTTGTTGGTGGCTTGAGGACGACATTGTGGCGATAATATGCTGGCTCGGCGTGTGAGTAGAGAGCACATGAGGGATAGGCGCGACACCAGCCCCCCGTATAAACACGAGGCGGAGATTCTTATAGGCAAGACCTACGCTCCAAAATCATGGAGACAACTCACCTCGACATGCGAACGTTTCCTCGAGACAGATGCCCAAAGAACCTAGCCAAGCCGGGGATGCTACACAGTTCGGGCGCCTAACATCACACACAACAGCTGAAGCTGCCCGTTCCCGGGCGACCCTATTTCTCCACGGTGGGTGTACCAGATTAGCGGAGCCTGAACTACAGCCCAGGACGAGGGATTCTGTGAGCGACGGTGTGCTTATTCCGCGCAGGCGACCCAGCTCGTATGCGCGATTCGAAATACCACTCCTTTCCAGCTTCCTCGCGTATAGATCGCATCCAGTTGAAGGGGAAGGTCTCAGGTGGAAAGAATAAGGGGGGAGAGCCAGAAAGAGAGACAATGGAGGTGGTTACACTATAAGCGTGCAATCTGTTATCGCCTCGTGGGAGCAGGTTGCATTAGTGGCAGTGTAACTATATTTGAACCAAGCCAGCCGCGTCGGCGCTTCTTGTATGCAGTAGATCTTTCTGGGAGTCAGGCTGGACCAGATGCAAGGAGAGGAATGATGGCATGGACGAGATGCGAAGAAGCGAAGAAAAGTGTATGCAACCTAATTCGGGGGTGCGAAAGACCAAATAAATCGAATATGGGCGTCAAAGCACCGCAGCGCCTAAAGGGAAGCTGTTCTGATCTGTCAATGGCCAAAATAGAATATAAGGCGAGCAGCCAAATCCAGAGCGGATACGGTCCGGCTAAGCCAAAGGTCTGCATGGCCCAGTAACCGGCAGGGATGTGGATCAGCCACTCCATGCCGAATGGACAGGGAATAGCTCAGTTAGCAAAAAGTGATCGAATTAACAACGAGAACCATGGATGAGGTGACTGGCCGACATTGCAGCAGGGAGTACAGGGGTAACAGAAGGTACCCCCATATTTTGATATAATTAGCCTCACCTCACTACATAGCACTCATGCATTGTGGCTCTGTTTCGGTTGCTAGCGATACCGTCCTGCTTGGCCTCATCGCTTGACGGAGCAGACGGGAAGAGAAGTTTGGGGGCTACCGGGCCACTGAAAGGATTTTCTTTCACATGACTACCTGGTCCCTCGTCTCTATGCTTTAATTGCGCGCGGAGAGCTTTACCGCCTCCTCTTCCATGATGGAAACCAGAAGGTGAGCCGCATGTCTCCGCAGTTCTCCCCGAGCATACACCTGAAAAAGCACTATGACTGGCGGTTGAGCTCTTGCCCAATCTATCATGTGCCCGGTGCCCTTGGGGCTTCAATGCCATTGTCATCCATTCAATGCCCGGGGGGAACTGGGGAAAGTAGCTACCAGCTCGCATGACTATGGCTCGTTCGAGGGCATTAATGGCTGGACGGCGGGCACAGTTCCCTCATTTGCGCTAGCGAAGTCTCATTCCTGAATCCATCGACCGTTGACCCGGGTTCAGTCGTGGGATTGGAGAAGGCTGAACATCGCCGCGTGGTTGGGTAGAGACGTGCGGGTTCAAAGGGGAAATGGTCAAGGAATTGGTGCCGGATGTCGTCCCTCGCAGTAGCGCAAGATTCTGTACGAGGCGCTTACGGATGGGGATTGGCTGACTTTTGGCAAGGGTGTCCGTGAAGATGTGGGATGATTGGACGAAAGCCACCTCTCGACACTCGGCACGGCGGCAAAAGTGACATGCTAAATGGACGGTCTGTATTCTATTACGAAGACTATTAACGATATCTCCACAATGACATGCCCGCGGCCTTTTTTCAGTACAAATAGACATCCCGGCCTAAGACTGGACAACTGCTATTTTCGTCCTTAACCGAATAAATAGTTGAAAATCTCTGCAAACAGAAAAAGGAGAGGGGAAAAGGAGACACGAACTAACCGTGAGCTAAGCCTCACCGAACCTGTTTAAATATACTCATCTTGTTGGAACAGAGAGGTCTACAGTCCGGGGGTCCAGACTGCAGGATTTTGGGGGTCAGCCGGAATGCAACGACTACTCGAGTCGAGTATTTTGGCGCATTCCGGATCGAATGGTTTCCATACTCGAAGTATGCATATGTTTTTATGATTATTGGAACAAACGACCGTCGCTTTTGAAGATAGAAGCCGACGATCGCATGTTCTTCCGGAAAGAATGTGACGACGTATCTCATTGGTTCAGAACCTGCCAGGGTCCGCGGTCCCTGGACCCTTGACTACAGTTGAGTTCGCAATCAATGACATGCATGTCAAGTAAATGCAGTATCTCTTTTCCAATTTCTTCTCATCTATCCCCCATTCCTCAATTGTCCAATACCAGCAAGAGATTTTCCAGGGCTTGCGCAAATACAACGACTATCGTCGCATGCATACGCAACATGCATTACCCCACCAAAGAACTCGACAACCTGGTGGGTTCCGTGCTCACCGATGGGCACCGACATGTTGTCTACGTTACCCAGGCGCATGGGACTGGTCAGAGATTGGTTAGTAATGAAGGTAGACAGGGAGGTAGTCAGGTTAGCTGCGAACGATTTCGGAGCAGAAGGCGTTGTGCTCGATGTTATAGTCGTCTCGATGTGACGGGGGGATAGTATTTGGTCCGGGCAGAGCTCTACGAGCTGAAGTGATAGACCAGCACCGGGATTCGAGGAGACGGTGTCCCAAGACCACTACTTACTGTACACGCATAAGTTCCTACCCGGTCACCAAAGAATTCGCATTGTGGTCCTCACCGGCCCGACCTAGGAAGCTTATAGAAGCTATATTGGGTGTGGCCCTGTATATAGCAAGACTGATAAGACGGACCAGGCCTCGCAAAAGACAAGAGAAGCGGAAACCCGTATCTGGCGAAGATCGAGCATTGCTCCCAGAGCGGCCCAAGTTTCGATAAACCCCGGATCATGTCGTCGTGCGTGTTTGGGAAGAGAAGAGCATTGACAGCAATCTGACAGCAGTGCTACCCCAGTTTTACCCTTTCCGAAACTCATCTGATCGTTACGACGCTGCCATGTATGTACGGTCATCTGCATGTGTTGTCAGTGCGATCACAGCAGTTGACCGTTCTCGGCCTTTATGCGCATCAGGACGGATTGGGGTTTGCAGTAAATTAATCAGTTTCGGGCAAACCGCAGGCAGGTAGCCCAAAAGGAGGCTCGAGTCAAAGCCCCAATGCCGTGGAGGAGATTAATTACCTGGGTATATAGAGGTAGCATCAGATTGCCATCGCCTCTTGCGAACTACACACTCGCTATGACGCAGATCTAATCTGTCATATTTAAGACGACGTTCTCCCAGCCACGCAGACAATCGACCTATCTCGACATGCTTCATCGACATCGTATTCTGAGGGATGTCCGCTTCCTGGAAGTTGCAAGATGATTAATTGATGGAGTTGTATCCCTGTGCGGATGTGCGACTTTAGGTACATACAGCTCAGGCCATATCCCGCGGCCGCCAACATCCTCCACGATGAGATGTCGTGTACTAATCTGCAACTAATGTACGTGCTAGTATATGTATGCAGTTGCTGCTATAGGTAATGTAGGCGAGAAATGGTGTCCACGCCATCAAAACAATCCCCATTTCGAAAAAGGAGACTCTTTGCCCCTTGCATAGAGGTAGGTAGCCCCCGCAGGTTGTCCTACCACGAGAAGTGCAAATCTGCAACCACTTTGCTCTCCTCCGGATATCGTTGCCCAAACACTCGGTACTGTGCTCCGTCATCGGTCCCGGGGCCCGTTAAGACAGCCTCTCGTGCTCACCTCGTGTTCTCGAGTCACCGGGTCTGCGGCGATTCGGCCACAACACTTCTTGGCGACCTGATGTTAGTCCAGTCCGAATGACCTGTAACAACACAAAACGCCACAGCCGCCAACTATGCTGAATATATACCTCAGTAACCACAGAAATGCAATCTTACGGCACGGACGCAGAAATACGAAACGGCCAATGCCAATGTGTGTATCTTGCCTGCGACGGCACCTTGCGAGGCTGCAATCTTGTATCTATAACATAACGAAGGTAATGCGATTTAAAAGAAGATACCCTCAAGGTTAGGTACTCTAATAAATCAATGTTAGTAGCGGGGTGCATGAGAGGCCTGAGCTCTGAGCTAGACTAGACTGCTTTCTTGCTTGATTCCATGACCTGTATCGATTGACCGCCGGCGCGATTGACATGCAAGCAACATGCAAGCAAGACAGCGGCGGGCGCGGGAGCGCTCGGGAGCGATAAGTCTGATGAACCTTGCTCCTGCTTGTGATCGTGCGGGGGTTAACCGAGACGGCTCGTGCCCAGCGAGCCGAACCATGCCCCGCGGTGATCCCCTGAATGTATCCCACCCGCAACTTTAAAAGCTTAACGAACAGGCTCGGACCACATACCAAATAACGCAGCACCCTATAACCAAAGTTATGCAAATTATTACACTGCTTTCGAACATTCTGCCTGCACAACATCATAACCTTATTAAGTTGCATATCATCACGGTTTGAGATGAACGGTTCGTCATGTCAACTTCTCCCCAGACCAGCAACGTTTGATTGATTTCTTTGCTCCGGTAATCGTACCAACTATTAGTATTCAAACTGTGTGGTGGATACCTAGAGATATATACACTTAGATGGATCCCACCGCTTGGGGGCGTTCTACCCGAGCCGTGGCTCTTACAACGAAACGGCCGTCCGAGTGGAAGAAGAATACTAGTTCTAGTTCTGCAACGGGCGATATGGTCAGTACCTGCGTGACAGACGATTATAGCGAGATTACAATGACGACATCTCCAATCCGTACGGTGCCTAAACTTCCAACATGCTCTGGAGCTTATAGAAGCGTGCCAATTTTAGTGTAAAACTCGAATACACCTAGCGACCTAACACTAACCTGCCTACTAATAACCGTCATTCAGTTATCTCATCTCCCCCTCCCGTCTCGTTTCATCCCGTCCCGTCAACTAATCTCCCTAGCACATCTACTCAGAAGAGACGGGGAGCGTGATACCAGACGTAGATATCTCTCGAGCTTTTATGCCTAGGGGAAAAGAACCCGTCCCTGGTGCCGAAATTGGCTGATCTGATAACCGGCTCTAATCTCAAGGTCATCAGGAGCTCGCTACCCCGTTAACCCTGGCAGCGTAAGTTGTGGGATGCGAAATTGATACACTCGATACCCTCGAACTCCCCCCACCTTGTCGAAAGCAAGCATAGTTGGCATGGCCTTTCAAATCTTGAAGCGGCGGACTCGAGTTGGTAGACTTTCATTGTTGGTATTCGCGAGAGGCAGAGTTCGGTGGCAAGCGACAAGTAAGGCATTTCATTCCAATTACAGAATATGTTGATCAACAAGCGGCCTCACCGAGCAAGTTAGTCAGTCACTGGGCATGATCTCGTCTGGGGCCGTCGGTTATGGCTACCGTCCAACCAAAGCCAGAGGGGCTTTCACCGTTGACAAATCAGAGGTAGGCAGGCCAACACAGGGCGGATAGAGATTTATTTGGCGCCAACTTCGTGATAGGATCTGGAGGCCGTTATTCCTAATCTCGCACTACGTATCTGCCTGCCTAATTTAATTCCCAGTGCCAACTCTTCAATACACGTTTTGTCCGTCAACGACCGTCGCCATGTGACGCAAGTCACACTCTCAAGCGCCCCCCCCCCGATGCCTGAATATTCCTTGGGCCGCCTAGCAACCGTCACAAGCAAAGGACGCCACCCCACGAGCTGACGCCCTCGGAATTATCGACACTAACTACCAACAGTACTAGGTTATCACAGCCCTAATTATGTCGTCACAACTCCTCCCCCGTTTACCGCCGACCCACCATCGGAAGGGATAAGAATATGTGTGACAAGGGCTGCTGGTCACATCACCTAACGGGGTCAGCCGCGCCAGATCTAGAGAAAGGCGGTGATCAGCTTAATGGGTTATCCCCTGTCTTCGCAAAAGGTCCCGTCGACTTGCACAACAGAGCCGACGTGGCCGATCTCGCTTTACCTGGCAGGACGGGCAGCAGCTCGCATGTTGCAAGCTTGTGCCAAGTTATCAGTGAACGTGAAGATCTTCCGCTTCTGCCCCAATGTGCCCTATCCGATGCCCTGCCAGGTTTAGGCCTTGCGAGGCACTGGCAGTGGTGCGTTCCTGTTGTTTCCGATGTACCGTAGAATGCCGACCCCAAGGGGACTATCCATTTCCGAGCGTGTCAAGGACTCTCTAGGTGTGCCATTATCAGATATATTATCCACTTGAAAAGACTCTTGATGATTATCGATATTAAATTTCAATTCGATGCTGCACAATTCCTATCCGGGACATAGGGGCGCCTCGCCGCCGCCATGGCTCTGTTCCATCGCTTCAATCACGCTTTATCATCCACAACCGCGAATAACAACCACTCCTTACCAATTGGGCCTATGCGGAGAATTTGGATGTGGGGTCTCTCAGACATTCCCGGCCAATGGCAAAAACCTTCCAACACCAGCAACCGAATTCCGCCTCCGCCTGGCCCTCGCATCACACATACCCACCACAGATGCATGCACACAGACCTAACATATTCAACCAAAATCTCCCTGACCTAAACCCTAACACGTCCCTCGATGTGCCGTATCCTGTGATTACCACACACCACGTCGGTGTATCACCTCGGCGCTACTGATAGAGGCAATCCGGAGGCGGGCCGGGATCAGCAGCCAATCCTCGTTGCCGGAGCAAGTCCCGGAGTTTTCCATGCAAGCTCGGCGGTGTGGTAAGCACCACAACAACCAAGTCCCTGTGGCGTCTAATACCGCCACGAAAGGGTGTGACTCATCACTCCCTCTCGCCTGCGTCGTCGGAAGACGCGGCACTCTATCGCAGCGTTCGCTTATGAGCGCGCTTCGCGATGCATCGGTGCCCTTCGTGCGAGGCGGTGGTGTTCCTCTTTATGAATAACACTATTACTCATATGGGGGGGGGTATCATCGGGTATCATTGTAATACAAAAACAAAGCAGAATGCTGTGGCAACAGTCAGCGCGTTGGTCATTGGCCGAGACCCATAGCGTATTCAGAATGACTCACAGTTTCATTAAGTCATGACTTCGTAACTCTTGTGATCACTCAGCGCCGGCCTCAGTGATGGGGGCCATGTCGCCCTTCTTAGGCTTGGAGCTCTTCTTAGAGTACGAGGTGCGCGCGCGGCTCTTCTTGGAGGCCTGGCGCCGCCGGTCCCGCTCGTTGACGACCAGCATCCGGATGGCCTCGCGCTGCAGCGCCATCTGCTGGTGCTGCATCTCGAGCATCTCCTGCTCGGTGATGAACGGGGACGCCGACGCGTTGCTGCTGGCGCCCGAGAGGGTCTGCCCGTCCTCCTCCGCCGCCGCGTCGCAGATCAGCAGATCGTCGTCCGAGAGGTACGAGGAGGCGCGCTCTTCTTCGGGCGAGGAGCTCATCAGCGATGCGCGCTGCGGCCACGATGGGTAGGCGCAGCTAGACTGGTGGTAAGACGAAGACGTGGTCCGCGACAGGTAACTGCCGGAGCCGATGTCCATCGGTTGAGCGACGGAGCTCATCGAGCTGTATGACCCGTAGGAGCCGTACATTGTGGGATTATTGGCGACGGTTCGAATCGTCTTTCTGCGTCGGATGTGATGTTGTGGTATGAAAACGAAGACTTCTCCTTCGTGACACCGCCGTTGACTGTATGTGCGCGTCCGTGCAAGTAAAACTCAAAGAGTTTTCGCGGTGATAGTTCGTTAATAGGGGGTTATCTCGTATGTAATTCGTATGAAGCTCACGTCAAGCTAACGAGGCCAGTTTGCTATGGTGTATTTTCCTGGGGAAGCAGGGAGGGGGACCCGTGAACGATCGCATGGCGAGGCCTGAGAACAAATATATAGCGGCCAGCGAGAATGAATCATTTTGACCCCCCGGATAGGTAGCGCACGGCTACGGGGGTACTCGGTATCGAATTCCTAGCTTCCCCCACGCCCGGTACAATTGGCGGTTTGACCGCTGCTTCGACAGGGGGAGGGGGGTGGGCGGAGTATCAGCCTAGACCGCCTCGCGAGGACTGGAGTCAGCAGCGTTCCCAAGCCCTGTCATCCAATCAACCGGGCCACAGCTCATCATCACAGTTACGGTTAATCTACAGACCCCCTTTTCGTTTTCCATCCATTCATCCTCCCCGTGGCCTGGAATTTTATCTGTTGTAACCACTCCACTCCCCCTCCCCACCAGCCAACAGAGCAAGGAGCCCAGAGACAATCTCTCGCAACGAGCTGCCCGGGAATAGATAGCGATGATCTGTGTCCCCCTAACCGGTGTCCGGCTGGCTCCAGCCCTACAGTCCTTTTGCTTACCTACCCTATCTGCGTGTGTGGTGACCGCTGACCCGAGTTGACCTTGACTGACTGCCGCGACGGGCAGCTCGCAAAAAAAGGCAAGGAATAGGCTCATCACCCGTCAGGATCCCTGTTCCAACGGTCCCGGGCTGAGTAGAAGGATGCCAGCTTTGCTTACATACGTACAGTAAGCCACTGTAACATTGAAAATAGTTACCACCCGTAATGCTCACACACATTCTAGGTATGTTTGTTGGGTGTTTGCTTTCGGGCTCTCTTTTTAGACACTACTACTCGTTATTCCGGATTTGTCGGGTATTATTACGTGCGGGCGGAACTCGTTGCAACCTCTCTCCTTTCATTCCTGCGTCGCGAGCCCAAATTTCCGAGATGCGAGACGCTTGTCCGTACGTTCTAGGTAGCGTCCCGGCGCCACACACCCTTTATTTATCGCCTATCAACTAACTCACGATGCTCTTTTGCGACCGGTTGCGGGTTGGGTGGGCAGCAAGAAATTGGAACCATGAAAACAGGGTTGACATGGGCCTGTTTCCCGCTTGTTAGTTGGGTTGGCATCCGGCCGGTTCACTTCCCCGCGTTCTATAGACTATTTGGGAGGGGGCTTGGGCTCTCCCGGTATTGGAAATTTTCGGACAGCGCACGCACTCATTAAACAGTTCATCATCTTGCTATTACAATACTGGATCCGCGCTGGCTGCGTAACTACGTAATCGACTAGGTGAAGTTGTAGGTGTGCATGTAGGTACTTGTCGTGTTGCTATGTTCCGTTTGCTCTGCCCTCTTATTTCTTCCCAATATCCGACACACGCACGTCCGCATTCGCAGCCGGATAACCTGGTATGCGACTGGTCTGCGCTCCCCGATGACGGCGACGACGACCATCACGCTTTCCGGTAATTGATGCACTTTCAGTATCTGCGGCTTGCGTATCAATCGCAAAGGTGCTAGACAGGTTATGTGGGCAGCACTTCACGAATGCGTGGTTCGGTCGCCCTCTTCGGACAGCGCTATCGTCGTTTGACCGCACTTTGCGCACTTCTAGGCCAATCGCGAGGGCTCGCTCGTCCTGACCGCCTGTGCGCCCTCTCAGTACAGCGCATCTGCATCGCATAGGCGGGATCTTGTTTTATTTTAGCTGCGCATCTGCCGCTGCTACGAGACTATCAATCAATTTTTTTACGCTCTGCTGTACTATCGATGGCCACCGCATTCTGACTCATGCGAAGCTGCACAGTTGGACACCGCCCGTAGTGGTATCTCTCTCCTCTTTCCTTGTTTTCGCCCTTCTTGATGATCTTGGCTCGCATCGAGACACCATCACGGTTGGTCTTCGTTTGACAATATTCCCTTTGGGTTTCTACTATTACACGTCTTTGCAAGATATTTGGGCTCTTTGCTGCCTGCGCCGACCCCGTCATGATTCACCTCGCGACAACCCACGTAAGACGGCTGTGTAAATACAATACCACCAAAAACACCACCACAAAACATCACATCACTAGGTGGCTTTGCTTCCCCATGGGATCCCCGTGGTACACGGGGCACATTTTGGTTGACTCAATTTCCACATGGTGTGCTACGCGACCAATGCCTCACTTACTCGTCCTCACAATATTGTCGGGGCAGCATATGAGGGTTCTGGCAGAAAGCCACTGACGCCAAGCAGCAGCCGGCATCATGCGCACCAACCAAGCAAGGCCCTAGCAGTGCCTAATCAGATGGGCCTGCTTTTCGACGCGCGCGCGGGATGCCACTCATGAATCTGGATGTGCGGCCCTACAGGCCCTCCTGCGGCCTGCCTATCTCAAGGGAGGGGCGCGGGGGTCCTTACATGATAACAGCCGTATGAATACACACATAAGCGTAAAATGCACAACCGGCACGTCAACTCCTTCGCGCCTGCCGCCAAGTGATCCTCTCATCCAGCCATCCTACAAATGAGTGGATGTCCCCCAGTGCCTATTTGCGCGTTTGTAGCAGCCGCTGCAAGGGCGCGCTCGTGTCCTAGAAGACGCGGATGCGATGAGCAACCATGCAAACCGGGTCGAATGTGATTACCAATTAATCAAAATGTTATATTCACATCTGGTAAACCAGCACCGGCCCTTGAACAATACGAATACCAAGTACGGGACAGTCTTCCGGGCGCGATCAAGGCGGAGAATCCCAGTTAGTCCTTCTGACATGGATATTGGGTAATTACGGGTTTCTGACCCCATTTCCCCGAAAGTCTAGAAGATTGCCTATTTGAGGATAGCCCTGTAATCTTGCCGAGAGTTGCCCGAGGTTACGAAGCGATGGAAGGGGGTTTAGGGCCCGTGAGCCCTCCCCCAAGCTTGGGCTCGAGCACGCTGGTCGGTTCGGGTGCCACAGTAGCGAACTAGCGAGATGATATGTGCAGCGCACGACTCAGTGGCAGATCCGGCACGCGTATGACAAGAGCAGATGAGGTAGGCGAGCGCGCGCCCTCGGATCCCGGTCAACACATACCGTGATAACGGATCCTCACGACGAGCGTAGATATTGACGGAAGGTCTCCAGAGTCGTTGTCTGTGCGTAGCTGAAATTCCATTATTCCAGTCGTTACGACTACCGTATTCGAGTCTGGACCGATAATATATCCGGCATTGACTACTATGTCTTCCGCGTTTCAACTAGTGAGACGGACTCATTTTTCCCATGTGGACCGACGTCGACAGTACCAAAGCGATGGGATCGATTCCCCACAGTCAACCTTGTAGGATATCTCAAGTGGATCAATTTAATCCATACACACCCCCCCTCCCCCTTAAAGGCGACGAAACATCGCCGCGTGGCAGCATGGAAGTTGAAGGTGATGACCGAAGTGATCAAGAGCGCTTCACGTGATTGTGTTTCTGGGGAGACAACGGTTTTAATTTTGAACCCGAGCTGCCCAATAGATCAATTCCGAAATACCCACCCCTCCTTAGCCCTTCAGAAGCTATTTACACGGTCCCGAGAGCCTCTTAGTAAGGATTGCCGGATGTGTCAGCAATCCCGCATATGTTACGTTCCATGCTACCCTTCTTGGCCTTATAAGCATCTCCCGTGGCATTATTTTAACTTCCTTTCGTTGCTAGGTAAGCTAAGCCGGTATTGGCTGAGCTGGAGCTCCCTCTCGGGCCTTTATCTCCAGCTACTCGAGAATATTCTAGCACCCGGTATCAGATCAAAATCACCGAGCGACGTTGATTTCGAAGTGTTGTCACTGCTCAGACCTCCTTCTTTACATCGCTCATTGCGGGCATTTGGATTGGGCCCGCCAGAGCATTGCCCCCCCCCCCCCCAAACATCATCCCGTGCGGAGCCAGTTCAACCACGTCTGCGATTCATACTGTCTCGGTAACAGGCCCGTCCTTCCAGGTATCATTTGCAGTGAGTGTTTTCTGCGCAAACACTGCCGTGCCCAGTCCTTCATTCTTTGTCCAAGTTCAGCAGGTTACCCTAAAAGAGATATCCAGCCCCAGCCCTGCCCTGCCCTATTCCCGTAACGGAAGCAAGGCTTCAGCTGTGGCTTAATTGGGTTTCAGGATTGGTAATGAGTTTCCCCATCCTCCTCAGTTTCAAAAGGACTCTCGGTCATACCCAGCAGGCAACATCCCCAAAGGAACCCCACCCCCAGAGTCAGCCGGCTGTTAAGGAACTCTAAACCTGCGGGATAAGACGAAACACCAACATGTGTACATCTGGTGGCTACCGTAAGCAGCCCTTGGCTGTGCTATTATTATATTTAAAGTAGGGTGGTATCTGCCAACGGCCCCGAACCCCACGGGGGGGAGGACACCTCGTTTTACGAGACAGGACGATACGAAGATCCCGGGTCGAGCTGAACTAGGTATTATGTCAGACGCGACGATCAGGTCCGGTGGAAGAATAGCAATTCCGCGGCCGGCCGTCTTCCAGAGGTCAGGGCGTCCTATTACACACATGCGTACACTCAGCTGCCTGCCGTCATCGCCGCCGCCGAGCTGCCTTCTGGAAGGATTCCACGGGTCTCGCTGGTGTTTCGTTGCACCATTGTAGGTTTGAGCGGCAGAATAGCTTGCAGTCATTCGTCGCTGGTCAGCTTCACAACGAACTCCCGATACGTGCCCCAATCGGACATACTCCGACGAGAGATGACAAGGGGGAAGAACTGCAGTGGTATCCAAGTCATCCGATCATTGACGCCGCCCTTGGCCATGAAGTGGATAGATGGCGTGCGGTTAGGACATACTCAGCTCGCATGCGCAGAGAGCAGCGTTTACTCATTACCAGCCCACTCACTGTTTTAACTAAGTTGCTGTAGGGTCACTTCGCAGGCGCAAATCCGTTACACGCTGTTTTTGGAGGAGCGGTATCGAGAAGCCTGTGCTACCACCACCTTTGAACCCGATAATTGTAGTAATTTGCTAGTTGACGATATCAAGACGGCAAAAGTTCCTGATCACCAATGAGTCAGTCTCGACAACCAGCTTTGGGTCCCGGATTGGTAAGCTACATCCATGCCCATGTCTCTATCTGACCTCACTGCTACCCATCGCTCAGCACTTAGCTAAGCGCGGATGCCCTCCCAAACTGCGTCCGATTCTCACGGGCAAGAGCAAACGAGTTCGTAAGTCAAGCATCCTGGTGAGAACTGAGATATACAGAGGCAGGTCATGGACAAAAATAATTGACACACACCCATACTGCTTCAGAACGGCTTATTCCGATGCAACTATTTGCAAAAATTGCATAAAATCAGCCAAAACGCTTATAAAAATTTACGAATTTTATCATCTTGCTTGTGTTTTAGCTTATTAAGTGATGTATATTCCAGAGTCCGAGAATATAGAATGGCTAGTCTATTGATATAATTTTGCTGAGGGTTAAGGGGCACGAGTAAAAGAGTGACAATTATTTTGTCCCCGACCTGAGTGGCATCCCTCAGAGTACGTTTGCATCTTAGGCGGCAGCCAATCAGTCAGCAAAACGGTAAATCCGCAGGCTTACCGTAAGTACTATCTTACCGCTCATGTATCGAAGAAATTCAGAATGCGAATTATTAATCGCCTGGATAAATATCTAAAAGTAAGCGACCAGGAAGCTTTAAATCAGCTTGCTACTCTACCACCTTAGATTTGACGCATGAGGTAAGTATTAGCAGCAGCAAGCAGCACCAGCGAAGTATCGTTGCAGCGACGCTACCCTAGAACGCCGGGGAGAAGGGTTCTGGAAGGAAAATGCGGGCGCGCAAGTTTGCCTCCTTGCGTCTGCATTGGCCGCCGTCGCCACCGCCGGCCGAGTGGTATGGTTAGCCAACAGGACAGACGGAAGGCGAGCTACATTTAGTCCGTGCCTATGTCGCGATAAGCTATGGAATATTACCCAGCCATTTAAGACGCCGGCTATCTTCGGTCGAACTTTTTACATACGTGGATCGCGGCTACATCAGTCCGTTTTCATATATTTCCTGCTAATCCGCGTATGTATATACTGTGACGCTAGGTGAAGAGAATGGGGGCGCGTGGCCCTTTGTACAGCACCCTCAGTATTTTAGGCGGCCGGGAAATATACGTACACGTATCGTAGCTGTTCTAGCAATCTACGGCCATAGGTGAGACCCCATTCCATCGCTTGCGGCGGCCAAGCCGCGCTGTTACCATGGTATCGGAAGTTGCGGCCTGGAGATTTGTAAGTCATCGCATTAGGCTTGTGGAATGTGAGTAGCAGTCTACTCTGCACCGCGATTGGGCCCTCCCCCACGAACTCGTAAGCGGAGTTGCAACATACGGGTGACGAATAGAGAGAGGTGTGTTCCCCCACGAGGGGGAAAGGTCGAAGCTAAATGCTCCATGCTCGACATGGGGGAAAGGGGTGGGGGAAAGGGGGTGGGGGAGGTCATCGGGCCCCTGCAGACCCCTCGTCTATCTTGGATCTAATTCGTAGCGGGTCCCGGGTCCCCCCAACAGGAGCTTACAACCGCTATCCCGAAATCCTGTGAGTCTCGAATAGCATAATGTTATCTCTGTGTCTTCCGTTCAATCAGAGTTGAGTAAGCGATCTGGGGGATGAACATGGGCACATGATTAAGCATCGTCGACGAATAGATTGCCAGATCAGGCAGCGCACTAGGTATCTAAAACTGGTGCCCTCCCTATATGATAGCTATATATGTCTCGTAGGCAGCTTCCATGGCGGTTAGAGGCATCACGCCGTTCGTTGGAGGGGTCTCGCTGTTTATTCCTATTGTGTCTGTGCCGGCACAGGCCCCAGGACCAGGTATGTTGAAGTCGCAGTCGGAGCGTTTGCAAGCGTATGCATAACCGAGCATGCATCACATCTGTTCTCGCTTCCGCATCAGACAGGAGTTTGCGATAGGTCCACCACGCATGTCGGGACCGTTGGTTCCCCAGATGTCGCATTGGTCCTGACTGAGCACTTCTACACTCCCGTAGCGCTTGAAGATGCCGAAATCGGGTCTCCGAATATTGGACATGTCTCGTATCCCGAAATTCACAATGGTCTCTCTATAATCAGAAATTCCCCTAGCGTAGCCAAGATGAGTAGGATGCGACTAGGTTGGTAATTGATGGCCTCGGCACATGCATTGGTCTCTCAGTACGTATTCCTCGCCAGCTATTGCATCATTCAACTTGCGCCGTTTGAGCGAGATTATGGTATGGCTCTATTATTGGTTTTAAGATTGAAAGCACGATCTTTTATCGGGTTGTCATGTGATATGCCCCTGATCGCCCTCCTGAGTATTGTTGGTCTATGATGGACATGTCATAACTCGTCCAAGTAGGTCGTCTCCGCACTATGGCTAAAGTCTTCGGGAAAGACTATCTAGCTCCTGGAATGAGGAAACATCCTTTCTAACTGGTCCCGCCAAAGGTTCGCTAGATTCAACTGTTATAGAGACCTCGGTGCCCGTTCACCCTTTCCACTCTAGGGTTAGTTATCACGAAATCCCTTGATTAAGAGATGATGTTAGAAGTAAAGATAAAGGGTACATGTTAGCCAGATAACATGAGCATCTTCTTCAATGAAGAAAAGCGATGAGAGTTAAAAATGGCTCGACATGACATTGAATTTCTTAGCAAAGTTTTCTAGACGATCTTAGAACTACATGAGGCTTAAAACAAAGTACTAGGATATTAAGAGAACTGAAATACTGTACCGCCATAGTCTGGGGCCTCACACTATTCTGCATTATTTAGATTCGATAAATATATACAGGGAAGCTAATGGTTCCTATTCATCAACATCCTCCTCTGCCACCCTAGGCATCTAACCGGCTTGAATCTTGCACCTCTCGGTCAAGGTACACTAATCCTTCTATTCTAGAAATGCTTCCTTAACAGTACATGGTTCGTCCCCCAGCATCCCTCATAAGTGTTGTACGTTGGCATGATTATGTCTTGCCACGCGGAAAGGGGCGAAACAGGGGACATTTGACCAGCCCTCTTCCTCGGAGCCGAGAACTGTATACAATGCTACTAAGGGCTACATCGAGCGGGCTGTTCTTATAGCAAGACAGACCCGCATAGCCTACTTCTGGAGCGTGTAGATAGATGTCAAACTACAAGCTCTAGGAGTGAGTTTTCAGGGGAATTATCCGATATATAAGAGCTCCTAGGGCTCCACCTCCAGCGGTTACCTGGTGCTCCCACAATAGGAGCTACTAGACATACTTACACGAGACGCAAGTTACCTTTTTTTCTTTCATAATATATGGTGCATGGCATCTCTGGTAGCATGCCTGGCGGCCTCTCCCCCTCCCCCCTTCTTCTTTTTTTTTTTTTTTTTTGTAGTAGTAGTAGTAGTAGTAGCAGTGGTCCCAGCAAGATTTAGGTTCAGCTGGATTCATGTCACGGGGGGTGTGTCTATGGACTGGTGTGGAAATATGACGATGAGAACCAGAAAGGTAGAGAAATACGGGCTTATCTGTCATGGTAATATCAGAATACCCGAATGGTTGTTGGCAGTGAAGTTAGAAGAAGATTTCGTAGCAGCCATTCATCTTTGCGCCAAAGCCAGTACAGCACCAGAACCAGCGACGAGCGGCTTAAGGCCTCAAGACTGCAGTGTTTGGGAGGAGACGGGTATTTTCTGCATCGTGACTACCTTCAATGTATTGGCCTTGCTGAAATCTATGGAAAGAAAGGATGAACTAGGTGTAGTGGCTTCCGGTATATATGGGCTGCAGGTGCTTGCTACCCGCCTGCCACAACAAAGTCTTTCGACCAAACACGTCCTGTCAACAATATGGGTGGTGCCGATTATCTGTCCTCAGTTAAGTACCTGAACCAAGATTTAGATGAACCAGTTTTCTCATCCGCTAAACATTTGACCAGGGCTTCACACCCCCGTCGGCTTCCTCGATCTTGTCGATTGTATCATCGCCATCACCCAACGCTGTCGCGCAACCATGGGCCTCTTCCTCGTCCAGTTCGTCGGAAAGCACGAGGCATAATACCCCGTCTCACAAGCCAAACATGCCGACCTTATCAGCCCCATCAAGGCCGTGAAGATCGTGCCCCTGTCCAGCCACTGCACGTCCACTGCCAAAGAGCAAATCAAGACTTTAACGAGCAACTACGGTCGTCTCCAGGGCCTTGGCAGCATGTTGACCTTCACGATCCGCTCCGCCTACGTGAAATGGAACGGCAAGCAAGATGCCAATGGGGTTAACCTTATGAATTTGCCACAGGCGGAAATCGAGTGCCAACTTGAGCTCATCGAGAGACGTGGCGACGTGGACAAGATCGTCATCGAGTTCGTCATCATAAATTCACCCAAATTGGACTGGGAGGGTTGAGACATACTAAGACGGGACGGAACGGTTCCCTAGGGGGATACGACGCTGGTATGGAGAGAAAAGTATTAGAATTAAGGGTTAGAGAGCTTCTTCGCCCTCCATGGACGGAGTCAAGACGTTTTGGAGCCAAAATAAGCTTTGCACCTATAACATGATGCCTGCGATGGAGGGTTAGAATGCGTTCAGTTATTACTTGCAAGCGAGCTTGTTGCGCTATTAAGAAGAGTGATCGCGCAAGGCAGGGTTCGAAACCGACTGAGGTCCGTTAGACAACCTTTAAAAGCCATGCCAAAAAGGTCTAGAATAAATCCGGCAAGACTACGAAAAGAAAACTGACGTGTTTAAACAGCGACAGCGGCGAAACAAAAGGAAAGAAAGAAAATAGACATATACATAGCATAGATACATATATATGAATGTGCACATTAAAAGGCAAAGGGAAAAAAGAATTGGAGTTGACAATCTCCATCTCGAGAGACTAGCCCAAATCCCCAAACCAGCCGTGTTCCACCAAGCTACGCGACGGGGGAGGTCCTCTGCAGCGTGAGGCCGCCCTGAAGTGTATCCTCCATTGCTTAAGACCACATAATCAACACTGGCTGCCCAAGTGGATATGGGATCACCGCGGCGTCCTCGGTGGGCGGGGCTTGGGGGATCTTACGGAATTGGGTCAAGTTTCTAATCTCTCAAGAATTGTGAGCGCCTTCTACCCGCATGACCATTACAGTCGAAAATTTTTGCCATATTAAATCTTATGAGGGGTAGGCCACAGCGGGTGAACTGCGGATAATCCTCCAACAAGTTCCACGGTACCTGGTGCCTGGATACCTACCTACACAGTACCACCTTCAGTTGCTACTATGATCTAATCTTATCGCGCTCTTCTTATCAGCTCAGTATCAATCGACTGGAACAGCAACTCATGCTCAGGGGGCTCAAGGAATGAACAGGACGTTGTTGCATGATGCGTTTGTTTCACCCGAGATCCTGGTGGCCCTGACAACTATGACAGCTTCCCGGGTTCTGAGCAATCGAATTGGCGCTTCCAAGCTCTCTACCTCGTAACAGACGCAAAGGCACGATGCTCACCACGAAACCGTACCTGCGCATACGGCGCCCCTCCCCCACGACCGCCGAATTCATCGTCTCGACGCGCCCGCCCCTGACGCCCCCGCTGCGCATCATGCTATGCTTCGTCTACCTGATCCGCCTGGTCGCCGGGTTCGAGATTCTGCTCCTGCTCTACTCAACCTGGACCCTAAGCCCGTACTCCCAGTCCTCTGCATCCACCAGCAATAGCACCATCACCGCGACATCTACGCCGCTCCTCTCTCTCGCAGCCCTCCACAACCTCCTGCAGGCCGTCCAGACCACGGCCCTGGGTCGCCTCAACGCGCGCGTCGCTGCCGCGGTGCCGGCGCGGGTGCTCGCGCCGGGCGGCCTCGCGGCGCTGTACCTGCTGCTGCTGCGGATCCACACGGAGGAGCGGCTGCTCGTGCTGCGGGGGCTCGGGATCCAGACGACGACGCCGGGCGGGGCCACGGTTCTGGCGCGCGCCACGACGCGCTTCATCCCCACGGGCAAGATCCGGGACGTGCTGATCAACGAGGCGTTCCGCGGCTTCGAGGTCCGGCACTACCTGGTGGTGGTCGTCGAGGGCGAGGACGACGTCGTCGTCGTGTTCCCGCGGCTGCTGCCGCGCCCGCGCATCCTGGAAAAGGTCTGGAGGGGCGTCAGGGGGTGCTTGTTCGAGTACGAAGAGAAGGCGGGGATGAATGGGGAAGGGAGAGGGCGGTGAGAAAACGTGGTTTTATTGCCTAGATATTTTTATTTGCCCGCGGGAGAAATAGGGGAAGATGGGAAGTGGAGGGTGCATGTTGTGGCTTGGCGGTTATCACTGAATGCTTCGGCAAACCTTTGATGGCATGGAGAAACGAAGCGGCTTAATTGCGCCATTTGGTTTTATGCAGATGATACCCAAGCGTCTATAGAATGTTCATGCATGCGTATACACAGGCATCCATCCATCCATCTATCCATATACGGAACTCCGGTCATATGCAGGGAACGGGAGATTCAGCAACAGTACGGCGCCAAAGCACCCGTATCTACTCGTCGGCATCTACGACATCGGCCAGCGCCTCGGCCTTCTTGCGCGCAATGGCCTCCCTCCACTCCAACGCGTCCCTGTACCCTTTCCGGCGCGCCTCGCGGTCGTAGACCTCGTCGGGCGAGGGCAGCGTGGCCTTGCTCGCCATGGGCTGGTAGCGTCCGACCATGTGGGCCCTGTTGCCCCCTTCGAAGACGCGCTGGCTGGCGGCGACATGCAGGGGGGCGCGGCAGTCGAGCCGGCGGCCGGCGTCCGACTGTGCCGCCACGAGGCTCAGCAGCTGGCCCGCCAGCAGCTCGTCGAGCTTGCGCTCGCGCCAGTACTCCCAGAGGTCCTCGACGAGGCCGTGCGGGCTATGCTTGTTGAGCGGGTTCTCCTCACCCAAGTACACCCAGCGCATGGCGTCGACGTGGCGCTCGGCCGGGTCTCGCGGCGGTTTCCGCTCCGACACGTCGTCATTCTCGCCCTCGAGTTGTGGGAAGATGCAGTCCCAGAGCACGAGCGGTGTCTCGTTCGCGAGCACATAGTTCGGCCGGCGGGGCTGCGCCGCCGCGTCCAGCAGCCGGTCGACGACGGCCGGCTCCTCGAGTCCCTGCGCCACCATGAAGAGCACGGCGACCATGCACCGGATCTGATGCCAGAGGAACGCGGATCCGCGCACGTGGAAGTAATAGACCTTGGGGAACTTGCCGCGCGGCGAGTCCTCCCCAACGGCCGCTGTGGAGTTTGGGGGTCTGAACTCGTCGCCATCGAGAAACGGCAGCGCCGTCGCGACGTCCTCGACCTCGACGACGTCGCTCTCGAAGATGCGGCGGTCAAAGTTGGTGATCTGCTTGCTCGGGTCGACCTTGCAAAAGTTGCGGAAGTCGTGCAGGCCCTCGAACTTCTTGGCCGCCGCGCGCATGGCGGTGATGTCGAGCCAGCCGTCCTTGGGCTTGTCGGCGCGCGTGTTGGTGGCGGCCGCGTGCGCCCTGGGGTTCTCCAGGCTTGAGGGTATGGGCGGGTACGCCGGCTGTGTGAAGAAGTATCGGTACTGCCTCTCGCGGCAGTGGTGGCGGGCCGAGAAGTCCTCCGGGGTCGTCGGACACCAGGCCAGGACCCGGATGTCTTTCGGTAGTAAGCGGTTCAGAACCCTGCAATACTGGATCTCGTCCGTGAAGTCGTCAAATTCCTTCTCGGCCTTCTTCTCACTCGCGCTCAGGTCTATATCTTCTTGGATGCCCATCCCGGCCTGCACCTCAGCGCCGCCACCCTTATTGACATCGTCAGTTACCCCCGCCTCCTGCGCCGCCTTCTCTTCCTTTTTCTCCTTCTCCAGTACCTTCGGCCGGTTACTCCGGAGCCTAATGGCGATGACCTGGCCGAAGGCGCTGACGCCGCGGTCGGTGCGCCCGCACTTGGAGTACTGCCAGTCGTCGAAGCGGACCTCGTCGGGGTTCTCGGGGAAGATGAGGCACGACTTGACGAGGGCCTTCCAGAGCTCCTCCTCGATGGTCGGCAGGTTCGCGCTCGCCTGGAACTCGAAGCCGCCGTAGTTCTTGCCCACGTACGCGAGCTTGAGCGCCACCAGCCGCGTCGAGTACTTGGACGGGTCCATCTTGCGGTCCGTCGGCCTCTTGCGCGGGGACTTCTGACCCTTGCCGGCTCCCCCTCCTCCGTCCCCAGTGCCCCCCGGCCCAGGGGAGTGGGTGGTAGCAGCACCGGCGGCGGCGCTGTCGGTAGTAGTTGTGGCTTCTACCGGCCTAGGGTTTTGGAGATCCCGCCCCCGGATCTCCGTCTCCAGGTATTGGATTCGCCTGATCAACGCGTCCTTCGTCCATCTGCCGTACTCGGATCTCTCAGCCATCTTGCGCCGTTCAATAAGTGTATTTTGCTGCGTGATGAACCCTGTGGAGAACCCACATGGGGAATGCGACCTTAGAGACAAAGTTAATAAGCTCAGCGCACTGGACCCCTTAAGCCGCCAGCAATGAGGTCGGCGACTGAGGACGCTCATACACTTCCTCGGCCGAACCAAGATCAGAAATAGCAAAGGCTTGCAAGGCTTTAATGAATCATAGGTCGAGTCTCATAATTTTCAGAGCGCGTTTTGTCTGGGTTGAGCATCGCAAATATGGTTATCGGGTTTATAGATCCTTATCGATAAAAACGGGATAGGGACCTTGTGGATGGGCTACTACCTGCGCTGCGCCATTAAACCGGGTCGCCACCACGGATCCCTCCAAGCTAGAGCTGAAATGCTTCGATCGCGGAGATACCATAAGAAATATATCTAGTTTAACATCGTAAGGCTTATCAAAATGGTCATGGATGAAGTATCGGTCACAATATTATTGCTTGGCGATGAGAAAGTAGGCAAAACCACGTTCCTATCGTGAGTCGACCTCTCCGGAGACCAGTTAGACGTGAGGTTCTGACGAGACGAGATCGATAGGCGCATCAGCGGCGGCAGTGGGTCACTCGACGGGGCTACTCCCATTACCTTATTACGGGACATCGACCAGCCGTTCATCTTCGAGCTGCGGAATCGACGGTGCAAATATCGCCTTGAGTTCCACGACACGTCGGGCCCGGAAAACTGGCGGCTGCTGCGGCCGGATGTGGTCCTCATTTGCTACGACATCAGCCAGAGACGGAGTCTCATTAACATGCAGAGAGTCGTAAGCCATTAACCACCAATCTCCCCAAGACACCCCAGTCATGCACCTAACGCCCTTTCCTTCCCTTCCAGTGGATCAAAGAGATCCATGGTACATTCAAGAATGACACGCTCCCGGTGATAGTAGCGGGGCTGAAGAGGGACTTGAGGTCCGAAGACGACCCCAATGGCATCATATACCCAGAGGAGGGGTACAAGGTGTCCCAAGAGATGAGGGCAGATAAATATATCGAGTGCTCTGCCGTAACGGGCGAGCTTCTCCAATTGGCCTTTGAGGAGATCTGTAAGACGGCTGCACAGACGGCGGAGGAAAAAGGAGGGCAGAGCGAAGGTGGCTGCACGGTATCATAAGGATGATAATTGCGCCAGCCTAAATTAATGCAGGAACCCATGCGAAGTTACCGCGCCAAAGCGTTCGCTGCCATACGGTAGATGCGAGGCCATTATTCAGTAGTCTGCATAGCGTCGCCCTCCCCGTCTTCCTCGGGCGGAGGAGGAAAGCTGCCGAGGACCTCGGCGATGCCGTTGACGATGTCCTCCTGCTCGTCCTGGGTGAAACGCTCCTCCATGTCCTCGATCACGGCGTTGAGCGTGGGGATGTTGGTAGGCCGCATGTTGAAGATCATGACGAACTCGCCCTTGGTGATCTGGTACGCGCGCAGCCTCTCAAGCAACGCGGGGATCGCTGCCGCGTCGAAGGGCGGCGGCTTCTGACTCAGAGGACTGGGAAAGGCCTCGAAGTATTGTAACAGCTAAAGAGAATTTCAGCAAAAAATATTGCAGATGACGTGCGATCGGATGCTTTTCGCGGTTGCGAAACTCCTTACCTCTTTGCGTAACACCTCCAGGTTGCCAGGACCCCGGCGCTTCTGCTCTTGATATTCCTTCGCCTGTGTGCTAAGGAACGCGTAGACCTCAAGATTGGTCAAGACAGCATTTTGAGACTCCAGAATCTTCATTTTGAAATCGTGAAGGAGCCACAGCGAGCCTTTGCAGCGTCAGGATATCGCAAAATTTTACAAGGCGTAAGTACAAATTTCGAGTCGGAGTCTCAAAAAGGCCTATAGGAAAGTTACTTTGTGACGAGGAGCTTGCTTGCTGTTTAAATTTTCGATACAGTGCACTAAGGTACTGATATCACAGCTCCCTTCAATAGGCACACTGTGTCGGCACACTGTATATCCCCTATTCTTCGCCCAAGATTTTCGCAATGATGTTGGCTTGCAATTCTCCCAGCAGGGCCATCAGCACTGAACATTTTAACTTGGATCTGTATTACCTGCAAGCGGCAGATTTCTAACAAAAAGCGCAAACTAGCCGGCAGGTGTGTAAACTTGACCATGATCTGTAAGATTTGTACGTCCTATAAGTAGATCACGACTCCAATATGAACTGATTCATTTGAGAAGTACCTCAGTTGCAGATAACATATTTTATTGAGACTTTCTACCCCGTGATATCCGTATCCGCTGATGAGAGAGCCGAAAGGCGCGGCGGAGTTAACTTCTCTTTTCCGGGATGCCAGAAAAGCAACGATGGTTCGCCGCTTCAAGATGCTCTTTCCCGAGCCACCTGCAAGCTGGCTCGGCTTCTGCAAACAATAGCTCGGTAGAGGCGTACGCTTCGCAGCCTCTTGTTGGAGCGGAAGGCCAGCTACAATCAGGTTGCTCAGCCGATCAAGAGGCGGTTCCTTGTAATTGACTTCAGGGAGACCTGGCAGACTGGTCGTCAGTTCAAGGATAATACCTTATGGAGGAGCTTCGGATATTTGAGGGATGGACAGTGTCTCAATCAGCTGCCCGCTCGTCAGTCGCTAGAGGCACGTTCACGGACAGCAGCCTGTCAAGCGGTGAGTTATGAGACACGGGATCGTGGGCGGAGTCGCTTGGTGAGCAGTAACATTTGGCAGACTCATTGGTCGACAAAAACCTGTGGATCCACGGAGGCCTCAACTGAGTACCTAGCTGGTGAATTCATAAGCAGCGGATATCGGCAAACGACATCGCATCGGAATCTGGGCTCGAAGATGTCACTGAAGGCTCTTTCTACCTCTCTGCTGACTGGTCGCTGTCGGACTCGGCCGACTTTCTGGACCATCTGGATTTCAGTTTGAGGTCCGCGGGGAGCCGTATTTTAGAACTGTGGCTCCGGGTACACATAACCGGCCGAGGCTTCCCGGAAATCTGGAACTTTTTTTGAGGAACCGCCACTTGCAGTCTTTCCTACTACATTAAACTCTTATAAGCCTGTTCGAAGTCGTTGCCACTGGCTGATAAGGCCGTATCCAGTCGGTGCCTTGGCCTCAGTCGTGCTAGCATCGGAACCAACAGCGGTTTTGCGGGGAGCAGTGTCCGTGTCCCCCTTGGTGTTGCGGCGTTCGCTCTGCTCCATCTCCCGCACCAGCTCCTTATGCCTATCTTCGACTAACTTTGCCAGGCTGTCGATGAATTTCGCCCTCCCTTTTTCTTCGGCGGTCCCCTTCCAGACAACAGCCAGCTCCTTAAGCTCTTCAATTCTACGCGCAGCCTTCTCGATGCCCTCGATGGGATCGGCGCCGCTCGTGAGCAAACCGGAGATATCTTCTCTGAGTTTCTTGAGTACCTGTTGCCCTTTCTCTTCGGTGCTGTGCGCTTCTTGTCCCGGTTCTGGCGCTGACACGGAGAGGAATGATGAGCTGACGGAGAGTTCAGATGGCGGAAAGACGAACTCCATGGCATCGCCAAAGGTCTTAACGACGGAATCCAGCCGTGAGCGCACCAAAGTGAGGGTTCGCAATTGTGTAATGTAGTTCGGATCGGTACTATCGCTACCCTGTGGCACTATTTCTCGACCATCGTACGGTGCCGCAGCCGTTGAGGCGCGCCTCTGAGCAGGCACCACTGTACCCGGTTTCCCATCTGACTTATTCGAGATGCCTTCTGGGACGAATTTGATGATATCGTCATGTAGACCATCCGATAGCGCTTCAGAAAGCCCCAGTGTCTCGCCTCGCAAGAGCTCCACTTCGTATGCTAGTCGACTGCCACTCCGTAGTATATCGTCGGTGAGCTGCGTAAGTGTATTGGTCAGGCGCGTCGTGTGCGCGTTCAATTGGGACAACTGTGTTTGCGCCTGGGCAGATAGATCTGCTAGAGGCACTGCGCCAGCCGTGGCGCGTGGTATCGAGGCGGTTGCCTGGTTCTGGAGAGGCGGCAGTGATGCATTGAGATATTCAGCTGGATCGAAATTCAGAGCGAGGAAGTTTTGTAGGAAGGGATCGGCCACGTGGGGAGACTTGGGCTGTATAGGCTGCTTGGATTGCTGTCTGGCGTGACTTGGTAATGCTCGAGACGAGCTACTAACTGAGCTGTTCTGCCGCCGTCTCGTGGCCGATTTGCTAGAGTCCCAGGACATAGTTGACGACCGGTTGGAAGCTCTCCACAGATAGGCTACGAAGCAAGTAAATATCGTGTTGGGCCGGCTCCGGATTCTTGCAGTGGGATCCGTGAATGCCTTTCAAACCAGTCGGTCAGTCGGTCAGTCAATCAGCCAGTCAATCGCTCTCAGTAGCATTATCCGTTTATGTAGCTTTGGTGGATGCGATATCCTTGGCAACGATGCTCCCCAAGACTGTTTTATCGAAGTGACTCGAGCCATTGATCTACCGATGTCAACACGTTAACTTAGAGGCTTTATTGATGACTAGTGGCGTAACAGAAACAGGGGGGCTAACGGGACCCCGCAACCCCTCCAGCTTACTGTACACATCTGATAGCCCCCTATGTCGAGCCAATTAATACTGGTAAAGCCGCCCCTCTCCTCTCGCCAAGGTTGTGGTAGGCTGGCCCACAAGGCGCTTCGGCGCGCTTATCACTGACATAGCCGCCAGTTACCCTGCATGGAAGGGAGATATCTGGGATGGTAGGCAACGACTACCTACCAACCTTATGTTCACACCCTTAGGCAGGCTTCGAATGCTGGACAGCTACATCCAACAGCTCTGTTGTTATAGGTCTGTATACCTAGTATCTGTCAGGACTGAACAATGTATACCCCCTTCCACCAAGTATATCCAGTATGATTTAGTCTGTACCTAGAGGTTGAATGTCTATCACAGAGGCATGCAGGTACCTTAAGCCGTAGCCCGAGACAGACACAGCTAAGCGCATCTCAATGAATTGGTTGTTCTGAATACCAGTTAGGACATTAACATCACTGTCGGCTATCATTTTAATCACGGGTTCAACGGTATAAAGTACTTAAGTATACCTTAACTAAACGTTTGATTCAGTATCGTTCGATCGGTTGGATGGAACTTGAAAATTTATGTACTTACGGTATGACAGAAATATCTGTTTCGGGATGTTAAACTCGCCATTACCATGTAGTTGCCTAATATATGGTGTGTGACGTACATGGTTTAAGCGTTGGTCTTTGGTCGGTGTACTTGCCTTGTTCTGCCTGCTTACTGCACATATTTTTGAGCTCCAGCTGTCCCTGCCTTATCCACCTCTCTACCTCCCTACCTTATATATGTAAACAGGCAGTTATTAGAAACATCTGCGGATTATGCTTATATTGGTCCCGGTCACATGCACTGGGTTACCGAATACATGGTGTGTGCACCTGTCAGATATGCACAGCTAGATTGTCGCTTTACTTCAAATAGTGTGTGTACTACCGGTAATATACAACAAAATCCCTTGATACTTCCCGACTCGCCCTTACACAAACTCTAGCTGCAACATCATACTTCGCATTACGTGGAAGCTGGGCTTCGATTGACCTATTTAGGGTTCGCTGGCAGTAGAAATACGGTTCTGACTGATGATGACCTGTCTAAATGCGAAGTTTGACAGGCATCTACTAGCCTGAGGTTGACACGTGGTGCTCGGCATGAGGAACTCCTGATGGCTCACATTCGCTCAAGCTCCTGCCTAATTGCACATACCTAGTAGTCATTCATTGTAAGGCAACTCCCAATTCTTCTTCTTCCTTATCCCGATTTCCTGCTCTCTAACGGCGTTGCAGTTCTTAGGACAAACCCCCTCTACAAGCTGCTACGACTTGCGTACTATTGTGGTCTCGGACAGTAGCCTCCATTCAAGATATGAACCATCTAGGTGCCAAGCGTGAAGCGTGTCCTACAAATGTACGAGTCCGAGTCTCAGTAGGCTATATAACTTTCTGTACACCACCCGCCTCTACTACTAACGTCCTGTGTTGGCTTTTTCTCATACACTGACTTTGGGCCAGTGTCTCCTTAAGTGTCTTCTAGGACATTACACGAACGACTCAGCACTGCGTGCATTCTAAGACAGCCCGGCCTTGGTCTCTTATCAGTTCTTGATATTGAGTTTGTATCAAGATTGCTGCACTTCCGGTTGGAATCGCCAGTGAATTTCGCCAGTACCGCAACCTTTATCCCGGCCGTCTCGGGGTAGTCTTTCGGACGTCCCGGCAATACTGAACCCTTCCGGTTACCTTGGCCGATTCCAGCCTTCCACAGTAGACGTTGCACAGAGTCGACTATTCTTACCTGCCATTGAGGGAGCTTCGGTGTTCTACAAGGCCCAGGATCAAGACATCTTCTGATTTGAGAACTCGACCACTGGGTTGCTTCCTTGTTCAAATGGTGTAATCGTGCCCTAAGAAAGAGATCTTGTCTTACACGCCCTACAATCCCAGGAACAGTCGGGCACAGTAAATCGCCGATTGAACCAGGAAGTCCTTCCGGGGAATGATCTAAAAGGTTCACCTCGTATCAGCGATCCCTCAGCCTGAGGTTGGTTCGGACTCTTGGTTTTTGAGTTTGTCCTTTCCACTATTACCTCAACGACGCCCATACGCGGGAAAAGCTAAATTCGAAGGGCAGCAAATATTTTCAAACAAGGTGTCTCCGATTCGAGAGAAGCATTCTCTTGATCAGGCTAACTATATCGCGACCTGAAGTTGCTCTCTTCAATCAAACGCGGGAGGTAGTCCTCGATCTTAATTTCAACCCTTCAGATCGACAACATGCCGCCCTCGCCGCGTGCCAAGTTTCAGGCTGAGCTGGCATTAGCAGCTGAAAAAGGCATACCCAACATCCATAACATCCGCAAGGTAGATGATGGCTTTGACTTTACTTTCCAGCATGATAGCCTGCCTCCCCCACATCATGTCAAGATTCATGCCGCACCGCAAGACGAGACCTATCTTGTGTACGCAGATGGCGATGTTCCAGAAAATGTTGCCAAGGAGCTCGATGATTCAATGATGAAGGCTCATGGTCTGAGCGTGCAGTTGATGCTCGACAACCTGTCATGCAGACTTCGTACTGCTCTTGAAGGTGATTCAGGAGAAGACCCAGACACGGTCATGACCGACGTAGACAGAGACGAGAGAGCGAGCGGGAGCGAGGACGATGTTGAGAGTTTTGATTTCGATTACGGTGTGGACGACGATACCTTCGGCATTCCCGATGATCAGATCCTGACGGCGGCTCGAACCGCGAGGCCTATCCCGTCCTCCATCCTTCGCCGTATCATGCAAGACTTCCGTGCTGTCCGCAAAGCCGGCTTCAAGCTAGGAGTGCTATGCGGATTTCATGAGTATGCAGAGCAGGGCATCGTCTCGATGTCCGTTCGTGTGGATAAACTGTGCCTCTCGCATGAGACCCTGCAGGCCTGGGATCTTGACCCCTCCGAGTTCATCGTCCTTCTCATCCGATTCAACGACGGCCATTACATCACATTCGAGGACGCTTTATACAGACCGGCCAAGGACTCCAACCTGGAATTTCGTTTGAGAAAATGCTCTAAGTATAAACCAACGCTACAGCAGGCAGCCTCGGCTTTTGGATCCCACACCGCGGCGGAGCGTGCGGCGTCTGTCCCACTTGACCATGGCGATTCGGATGAACCCGATTTTTCACTCCTTGGGATCGGCAGTTCGATCGACCGCTTCATGGATACTGACTTCATCTCAATGCTCAAGTTGAAGAACCAGTACTCGATATCTTGGGATGAAGCTAAAAAGATGCTTTCCATGTTAGAGAAATCGGTTTCCTCTTCTCTTGCGGATATTCAGCCGCCGCTACCGGATCCATCCGAAGATAGCAAGGAATCCAGTGAGCTTCCAGGGTTTCTTCTTGAAAAGACAGAAGATGACAATGGTCTACACTCACTGCCTCTCATTGCAACGAGATTTGCTCTACGGTATCTTGTAAGATGCGCCGATTACTGCATGATCTGCCATCGACAAGTGGAAGGCAACTTCGAGGCTTTGAAACCATACGTTTGTGGCCATTCTTTGTGCCTATTCCAGTACATGAGCTTAGGCTTTGGCCCTAGTATCAACTACGAGATCATAAACCAACCTCACGTTGTTGACCTGCTAATTAGTTTCTGTTACGCCAGCCTGATACCGGGTACTCATGGCAAACCTAGAATACGGGAATACCCTACCGGGCTCAGCTTAAACGTCCCGAATATCCGCGTGGCCGGATCACAGTATGGTTTAGGAGTTGCGGAAAGCTATTCACCAACCTCCACGAACGGCGTGACCCTGGTGGATCCTCTTGCAGTCCTTTTCGATTGGGAAAATTCTACGGCCACCCTGTGCTCGCCTGGAAACGTCGAGGGGCCAAGCAAAGGGCAATGGGTTGTTATCTCTACCTGTTGTGCAGGTGGCGAGCCCTCGGCTTCAAGCAAGGACGGGCTGATAGGAGGTTCGGTTCTGCACTTTGCTCGTGTCGAATCCATATCCACCGAGGCACTGGCATTGCAGGTTGCTTCACGGCTCAGTGTACCGACGCTGTTACAGGTACCTGAGGATGTTCCGAGGCAAGTTCAAGGCTCTGTCGCAGGTCAGATGGTGCTGTGCAATCAAAACCTTGACGACCTTAAAGAGGATGACCAGAAAACATTTCTCATGATATTATTGCTCTCGGCTCTCCCAAGCATCGCAGAGATGAGAAAATATTTGAGTGGCCACCCCCACCAGGAGCTGACTAATTGGCAGAAAATGGTACCAGCATCGATGGGATTATTGAGATGGATTGTGGCATCGAATCGCTCCTATATCGTGCAAGTGGATGGCCCCACAGACGATGATGAGCCTAGCGCCAACAGAAGTGCCAACAGAGTTGTATCTCGACCGGGCGAGAGGATTTCCGGCGTAGACGGATGGGTTCAATTCAGATTTGCACAGGGTTCCCCAGAAAAGGAGGCTCTCTTCCAAGAGGCGCTGAAGACGGTCCAGAAACCGCAACGTTCTCTGCTTGCCTGGCACGGCAGTGCTCTTGGCAACTGGCATAGCATTATTCGACAAGGCCTGGACTATTCCCTCACGGAGAATGGACGAGCATTCGGTGATGGCGTCTACTTCAGCCGCCATTTCGATACAAGCCTAGGATACACTGGTAATCGATATGCATCTTTGGGAAACAACTACAGCCCGTACTGGCCTAAGTCCGCATTGAAGATAACCGCGGCCATGGGATTGGCGGAGCTCGTGAACCAGCCCGAGAATTTCAAGAGCATCAACCCCCATTTTGTGGTCCAATTCTGCCACTGGATCCAATGCCGGTATCTTTTCATTCGCTGTTCACCTACCGACCCAGCGAAGAAGGAACAAGTCCAACCTTCCGAGACCCGGTTCACTACCCTGTCCACTAAGCCGAGAGGTTCACGGGATGAATTTGTCCAAGACCGGAGATATCCCGCGACGGGACTGAGAGGTCAGCCGCTCTTCGTCCCCAAGATAGCAATTCCATCTGCGTCGCAACACGAGAAACGGCTTCCGGGTTCCTCTTCAATCCGTGATGCACAGGGCCATACGGGCGATACTGGCGACGAAGATGAGGCAGACATTGATTTCCTGAATTCCGACGACGACACGCAGGCGACGCCAGACGGAGGTTCCCATTCAAGGAGCCCCAAACTTGGTGTTATAGAGAACCTGCCACCGTCTCCCGTGTCACAGGAACCGCAGACTGGTTTCCGTCCGGGAGCATTGGACCTTAGCACCCTTCCTCAGCTCAAGCCTCCTTCTTATGCAACCGAGCGGGCGCAAAGAGCCATCGGGAGGGAGTTGAAGAGACTACAGCAAATTCAATCTTCAATACCATTCTGTGAACTTGGCTGGTATATCGATTTCGACAACATCAGTAACATGTTTCAATGGATCGTGGAGCTGCACTCGTTTGACCTAAGCCTCCCGCTCGGACAAGACATGAAGACGGCTGGTGTGAACAGTATCGTGCTCGAAATGCGGTTCGGACGCGAATACCCGATGTCGCCACCGTTCGTCCGCGTGATACGCCCTCGATTCCTCCCCTTCGTGGAAGGCGGAGGTGGCCACGTCACAGGAGGAGGAGCAATGTGCATGGAACTGCTCACCGCGACGGGCTGGTCCCCTGCCAACAGTCTCGAGGCCGTCCTGCTGCAAGTTCGCCTGGCGCTCTGCAGCCTGGATCCCAAGCCCGCCCGACTGCATAGCGTCGCATCGCCTTATGGAGGTGCGCGACGTGACTATGGTGTTGACGAGGCCTTTAACGCCTTCGCTAACGCCGCGAGCGCTCACGGGTGGCAGATCTCCGCCGACCTACAGGAGATGAGAACGGCCAGGTAAGAAATGGAAGCCATAGTGAACACCGGCCAGGACGATTCCCCTCTGCGGCGCGGTACTTGATTGCGTTCTCATGCAGAAACGATCTCCATCCCGGATTGGAGGGATTTTGGACTAGAGATACATACCACGTAGTGTCCCCAGGAGGGGTGCTGCTCCGGCAATGAATTGGCGAAGTCCACGGTCTTGGAGCATTGCTAACTAGCGAAAGCCGGCACCCATTACGATATATCTCGATAGATTGGAGACCTTATCAGGGGAGGGTGCCCCACCGCCTGATCCAGCGCCTCTATCATCCTATAGAGCTACATAGCCGTGCTTTTTGACATTCTGTGGTAAGAGCATTTGCATGTAATGAATATGAGCTTGATCGCAACGCAACCCCTGGCTCCATTGAGCACAATCCACTTTGATTTGGCCGAATAGTCCAAAGCTTGGAACGCGGAATCTGCTATGTCTCAAAGGCATATGAAGGATATCTGAGGGTTCTTTTCACGCATGGGATGGCCGGTTTCCCTCCTGGCTTGGCGGTATTAGCCAAGTCCGCGCCAAGATCCTCAAAGCTGGGCATTGGCACGACAGGGAGATCTATTTCGTCACTTAAGGCTGTAAGACACGAGTCTAGGATGTGTCGTGTATTATTGATGGCGAAGGATGAGACAGAAAAAGGAGGATTCTAGACACCCTCCTTTACGATCCTGGGGCAACCTAATAACAAAATTAAGCTGCCGGAGGGACCTGAGACAATAGTCACAATACCTATTTGTTATTTATAAAGAGGGACCTTGCGGGAATCGCACGGCAATGTAGCCTAGTCGTGTCTTTGTTTGCTTGGACTCTTGGTATATTTGCCGTCTCCCTTGCTTCTGGTCTTGGCCTCCTCGCATACTTGGCTCAAGATGATTCGTTGCGAGATTATTGGTCTATATATCTTGGGGCACGCCACTTCAGTATGCTGGCCAAATAACTTTTAAAATGGGCGTCTATTCTGTCCTACTCTCTACGTAGGTTTTGCTGTTTCTGCTTCAGAGTTCCGCGTCGTGCGTGTGTCGTCACATCGTTATCTTCGAACTACGGGATCTTTGTACCGCGCTATTTTCCTTGCGGCGGTCTCGCGGAGATGCCGTCCGCTCCCGTCCCAAAACCGGGTCTGCCTGAGACCGGCCGCGCCTACGACGGCGTTGACGAAAAGTGCGGCCTCGACGATCAGTATGCGCTCGAGGAGGGCGCCTTGCTGTGGAGCCGGGACCGGAGCCTGAGTAGCGGCTTAAGAACCGCGGCTTCCATGATATGCGTGTTGCTCGCGCTCGGCTTGTTCCTGGCGCTGCATCGCCATGCTGTGAGTGCCTATCCATCTTCGCTGGCTTTCTTTCTTGGAGACGAGCCATAGAGGGGCGAGGTAACGAAACGAACTCGTGACTAACTCTGCGAGTAGTTGGCCAAGTACCAGGCACAGATCATGGCCGTAACTTTCGAGAGAGAGTATTTCGTGGGATGGACCTGAGGAATGCCCGGCTGCGAGGAATACTTATCTATATGCGTCGCCTCTCAGACTCAGTTGACGGCCGGACCCGCCTCTATCAAATATCCAGTCTCACCGCCAGGTTCGAAGAGGCAAAAGAGAAGGTATCCTAACGGAGCAAAGAAAGGAAACATGCAACATCTTGGAGTCGCTGGTCATCCCCGATGGGACCAGACTACTAGTCAGTTGCTTCGGATGATGATGTTGACGAGCATCGGCTACGTCTACGCGGAAGACTGAATCATAGCGGGGGACAGAGAACAGCGGCGATGGTGTATATCAATCCCGACCCGCTGGCGCGACGAGGCGCAAGCTTGCTCGCTCACATATGGGATGATGCACGATAATGACGGCAAAGCACGACATGGACGGGTTGGTCACCTTGGGCACATCCACGGCAGCAGTATTCTCGCCTCAACGCTGTTCCGCTGGGGGGGACTCGGGTCCTCTCGCAGACGCTGCCGGTACTTACGAGGATTTTACACACGGGTTGTATACTTACTGGCTTCAGGCATGGCTAGTCGCGCTTGTCGATCGTGTCGCCCATAGCTCAGCAGGGTCAGGGGGTGATGATGTCACTCGATACTGTAGCCGGATGAAACGAGCCCGGTTCTAGGCGGCCTTGCTTCCCCGTATCAGGGAGGGCGATATATAGACTACTCAACGGGACTTCAACCTGTGATGATGTTGAAGATAGGGGGAATAAGCCGAATGAAAAGATGATGGGAGAGCCTTATTCGTAGAGCTCTTGACTGCCGATTGGCTACTACACTGTTATTTGTCAATTTAGGAAGGTGGGGCATCCCACAAAGGGAATGCTGGGGTGGATAACGCAGGAAGCGATGAAGGGCTTACATAAACGTCTGTATAATCGGGCAGGCATTTCGATTCAGCTTCCGATATGTGGGCACACAAACCCCCCCGTCTCGTGGATGCAATTGTGATTGTGTACCTAAAACCGTGACCTCCTACCAACCGCCCCAGGTGACTTACACCTACTATTGCTTCCTTTGAGCCAGCGATCTGCAATAGGACCTACCTAATGTTAGACAATATCTTGCTGTCTACTCTACCTGCTGACTTTGCGAAATATTCCATCATTTTATTCTACATTTCACTTACCATGACCCCTTGAATTATCTTCTTCCCCTCCCATCTACACCTGATGTAGACCGCACGTCTAATGCTCGAGTTAGCCGTAAGCGCAGCAACGGCTTATCAATTTGGGAAGGCTAAAAATACACGACCTTCTGGGCCATGGTCCCTTTCCCTCTCCTCTAAAACTTCGGTTTATGACACTCTAGAGAGGATTCGCTTTTCCAATACTCCGCTCATATAAATAAGGAAGCAATCGTCAACGTTACTCCATTGTCACTCATCATCCCTCTCATAAAACCCAGCCACGCATTCTGAACTCGAAATGGCAGCCGCCGAGTCTGCCCAGGCGTCGGCGTTGGCGACCGCCTCGAATCGGACAAGCCGACAGTCCCCTCCGCAGTCTAAGCGGGACAAGAAGCGACAGATCCTGAACGACCGGCTGGCTGTTCTAGCAGACCAGTTCAGCCGCGACCGTGACAGGACCTACCGCGAGGAATTGCAGAAGATCCAAGTAGACGTCAACCTCGTCGGCCGAGTCGATCCTTATGCCGACCGCCCTCTGGACGAAATCGACCGCGGATTTAGAGAATTGTCGCAGGCGAGCGATGGCGCATCTACGAAAACCCTGCTGGAAATGGCTGGCCCTACTTTCCAAGAGTGGGTGAACGAGATTGGCGACTTGGTGGAGCGTCGCGACTTCGAACTGACTTCTCAGAAGGTATTTGGATACCTCGTTTGTGCCTGTGCCTGTCGGGTATCTCAACAGGGTAACTAACGCTTGCATGTTCTAGTACGAGTACGATAGAAAAGTGCAGGATCACTACAACAACCACGCGTACAGGATCGAGGTCGCCAGGCGAGAGCATAAGGCCCTGTCGAGCACCCTCCGAGACCGACTTATCAACACCATTACCTCGAAGAAATACCGATTGAGCAAAGAGAAGGAGGCACTTGAGATCTCCGACGGCTCTGCTCTCCTTCTACATCCCAATCAATTTACCCTGACCAACCCCTCAAGCCCTGGCGGCACCCATGGAAAGCGTAACACGAGACTACGAAGAGAGATGGAGGAACTGCCCGGCTTTTCCGAGAACAAGAAGCGCAAGCGCAATGGCGGCGATGACGACGGGTCACCAGCTCCGACGCGGAGAGCTCTCGATACCTCCAATACCACACCCCTCTGGCAGAGCGACAGATTTAGGACAATGCGCAAGGAGACTGGTCCCGTCTATAGCATAGATAAGCTGTTTACCGACAAGGAGCTCTCCATGACGTACAACACTGCCGCCTTGGCCGCCCACAAGCATCTCCTGACGCGCCGTGATGCCAATGGCAATGTCATTTCCTCCCCGGACGAGAGCGACGCCGGCAATGGGGAAGGGAACGAGGACGAAGATACCCAGGATGCGGCAGCACCCATGATGGAACGGCAGCATTCGCATACAACCCGCAGCACGCGTGGTGGCGGCCACAACAACCAGAACTTTGTCGATGATAGGATACTAGGTATCGAAGGATTGACCAATTTCGACCTCGTGAACCTTGACAAGATGGCACCGCAAGAGCCCAAGCTGCCGCCGCTCATCCACTCGCAATACTCGAAGGCCTATGTCAAGTCTGAATCCAACACACCTACTTCCTTGTCCCAGGACGATGCGCAGCACGATATCATGGTTATGAACCTGTATCGTAACTACCAGAAGCACAATGGCCCCGGAACAAATCTAGACACTATTAATGGTGGTCGTCGTATTCTAGAGGCCATGGCCCCTCCTCAGCGGAGGAATAAGTATCTCACATACATTCAGGGTCAGCGGCCAAATGTTGACCAGCTCTCGGAATCTCTCGGCATCCCTAGCAGTAGCCTACGAGAGGAGCCGGCCGGCAATGCAACAGCGGGAGGTATCCCGGCGGGCATGGCGACGGCCGGCTCCCCAGCCGGGGCACCGATGAGTAGACAAAGTAGCCTCGGCGGCGTGGCCATGAGCCGTTCCGGCAGCGCGAGAGGGAAGCGGAAGTAGGCCGCATTGGACTCTGGACGTGCCTTTGAAATTAGAGGCGCATGAGCGCCCTGTGGACGGGGTTATATGACGAACGATCAGCGGCATCACGTCGACTACGTGTTTCTCTTGATTGGCATTTACACGATGTCCTTGCTGTGCATAAAAGCACGCCTAGCGAATTTGCGGCATAGGCCCGCGCGTTAGAGCGGCCGCACGAAGATATGCCACACTACGAATTGAGCATTTTGATCACATAACCATGATATTTCTTGTTATATGCGTGTGTGAAAGATTCTATTGCCCCTGTGAGAGGAATACTGATGTCATTGCTGCTATATCGGGTGGTCTCTCATGCGTCTGCCCATGGCCATGGTGGTTATGAGGCGGTATAAGTCGAGACTATCCGTTAAGAGAGCTTCGACGTATCAATCGCATCGGAGTTCTGCATAAACCTGCGGCTTAAAATATGTGGGATGACGTTACTCAGTCATATCAGCAATGTTTTGTGAATTCCTATAAGACAGTAAGCGGTACCTGAGCTGCGTGGGGGCCCTTGCCCCCTAGGGTTGTCTCTCAGGAAAAATCTCAGGTATAGTACCTATAGTACCTAGCTAGGTACCCCTGCAGGAAACAGCTGCACAGCGGACTCTGCTGGAGAGTGGATGCTAGCCTCGTCGGTTGGGGCCCACCAAAAGTAAACAAACCAAACCGGCAACTGGGAAGGGGGGGGACGCCTCCGATTATAGTGCCAGTATTGCTACAGCTTTATCGTATTGCTGCATATCGATAGCTACCTGCCCTGCTGAGCACCACAACCGCGATCTGCATACTAACTCACTAACGTTACACCGCATCGCGACCACGCAGTCGCCTCAAGGACATATCGATAGATGCGATGCGTATAACGCCTGTTTGAATTGATATCTGCCGCGAAAATTCTACTGTACTGAATAGTTGGTCGGACCCCGAGCTCGAAAACGCGCCGGGGGATATATACCTGTTGAAAATACCTAAACCTATCCAAGCCAGCAATGGCGGGTGACGCGGGGCGGTTCTCGTCCCCCGATCCGCTAGCGGAAGACGACCTCGACCTCCCCCTTCCAAGCTCGTCAATGACGACGAAGACGCGCCCGACGACGGCGACCCGCCGCGCGAGGACATCAACAGCCACGGCCACGCTCCTCCCTTACAACCGCTCCGACGATCCCTCGATGCCGGCCAACAGCACGCCCGTGAAGGGCTCGGGCTCGGGCGCCAGTGCCGGCGGCCGTCGGCGGCGCTGGTCCCCTAGGAAGCGGACCTTCGAGCTCGACGTGGGAGACGGGCGCTCGCCGCAGCGCATCTACGTGACGGTCGAGGCCGGTGGCGGGGAGGAGGCCGCCAAGCGCGGTGTCAAGCGCAAGCTGTTCCCCCCCTCGTCGCCCTCGCGCACCGCCGTCATCCACGGCGAGGAGATCACCACGACCTCGGTGCCCCTGCGCGGCCTGACCGACGACGAGGGCGCGAACGAAGATGGAGACGATGACGGCGCCACCCCGCGAAAGCGACCCAGGCGCCGTAAGAGCAACGGCACGCCCATGCCTGGTCGGGGCAGGAAGAGGGCCGCCGGGACCCCCCTGCAGAAGACGGCGACGAACAACACGCAGAGGCGCGGGAGGCGGAAGAGTAACCCTGCCGCTGCTCTCGGTCCGGAGCCGAGTGTTGCCAGCGATGCGCCGACGCGGGTGGATGTCGAGAATGAGGACGGGCACGAGAACGAGAACGCGGACGCGGGCGCGACGCCGAAGCCGAGGACGAGGGCGAGGAAGACCCCGAAAAAGCCGGCCGCGCCCGAGGTGCCGTCATCGCAGCTTTCTAGTCGACCGACCGGCAGGAAACGCGGACGCCCGCGGAAGGCGCTGCTGCCGGATGAACTTCCCGTTCTCACCGAGAGCGAGGCGGATCGTACAGCCGCATATACGGATCAGATGGAGCCTATGTACGAGCCTCCAAGCGATGCTGTACCGCCGTCAGGGGCGGACGTGGAGGAGCCCACAGACGATGCAGATGGCCGGGGCGAGGCTCTTGAAGAAGAGGAGGATCTTTTGATGCTCGACTCCACGCCGAGAAGAGGCAATGGCACGCCAACCCCGGAAAGTATACGAAGGCAACTGGAGGAAAGAGCTACTTCACCACCCGATCCGACGTCGGAAGACGCATACGCAGACGGGGACGAAGGCTACGTGCCGATAATGGAACATCAGAGCGACGCGGAGTCGGAATTCGAGGGCGCTGGAGGAGCGACCTATAACGGGCAAGACACACTAGCCCATGCGTCAGACTTTAGCATGATCGCAGTAGAATCCTTGCCGTCGTTCCAAGCTTCGTTCCAAGCCGACCTCAGCCGGATCAACTCGGAAGGAGCAGCTCCACGCGAGGAATTTGGCGAGGAAACCAGCTTGATCATAAATCAGACTCTAGCATCACTTCGACAAAGTACACAGACAGAGGCTGAACGGCGTTCGCCTGATCCTTTAAGCGCGGATGGTAACTACGAAAAACAAGATCTACCAGAGAGACCACGACAGCCCTCCGAAGAGTTGACACCAAACGGCTCGCGAGGTCCTTCAAGAAGCCCATCGCGAAGCCCGAGGAAACAAAAGTCCCTACCCCTAAGCCGTCAGCTCTTGGGCTCAAAGGTATTAAAAGCGCCCCATGTCGATGACTCCTTCTCTACTATACCAGACAGTATACTTCACGCAGCTACGCCTAGACGCGTTCCTATGAGAGCGACGTCCACAGCTGCTGCTAACGAAAACACATCTGCGTACGACGACTCATTCTCCGAGATCCCCGAAGCAGTCCTCGAAGCGGCAACACCAAAGCTACCTGCACGTACTACCACAGTTGACGGCGGCGACGCACCTGCTGCGGATAGCACAATGGAACAATTAATTCACTCGGTGGGCAGGAGTGGGCGCTCAACCCTAAGATCCATGCGATTGCCTACTCCGGATGACACCTCTTCCTCAAATACCGGTTCTAAGAGGGCTCAGGACGAAGAGGAGTCTGCACGTGCCGAAGCGCAAGAAGCCGAAGGATCTAATGCTCGCCTCGACATTACGTCCTCACCACCAAATCAATCGCAGGTCTACGTGACCGATTTCGACGCGCCCGAAAACCGACGAGACGCTAGTGGCACACCCGACGCTCGAAAGTCGTCACCACATCTCCCGCCTTCCGGCGCAGCACCCTTGGACCGCGTCCAGTCCCTGGAGCCGCCCGTCCACGCCGGGAGACCGTCGCTCTCGCCGATCGTGCGCGTGGCGCGCACCCTCCAGAGCGTCATCTCCGACCGGTCGTCGCCGGACGGGCGCGAGAGCAACCTCGGCAGCCCCTTGTTCCGAAGGAGCTCCGCCAGCAACGAACCCGCGCGCCAGTCGCCCGGGGTCGCCAAGTCGCCGACGCCGGTGCCGCCGGTGGTGCACACCAACAACAACGACGAAGCGATGGCCGCGCCTACTTCCTCGTTCGAGGCGTTCGCCTCTTTCACGCAGAGGTGGCGGTCTGGCCAGAACCAGACTGACCAGCACCAGCCGTCGCCGGGCGTCATTGGCAACGTCGAGGACCCATTCGGGCCCGGCATACGCGCTGACGTTGGCAATGCCGATGGCAGTGCGACTGCTACTAACTCTATGCGCGCCGCGCCCCCAAGCGATGATCAGACGAGATGGGCTGCGGACCGTAGTCCCGCGGCTCAGAGGGCCGGAGGGCAGCCTGGTTTCTCGCAGGTAGAATCGCGGAATTCGAGTCTCCTCGGGACACGCGGATCTAAGGCCAGCCAGGCAATGGGCGAATTCGCAGCGGAGAATGGCGATGAGAACTTCGATGGAGACGAACCCAACAGCGTCGGCGAAGAACCGGGGCACAGCGAGGTCCACAACCAAACCGCAGGGCAAGACGGCGGGGATAGCGGCATGACATACAACGAATACGACGACGACATGGACATCTGGGACTTCGAGGCGTCGCGCCCGACGCCAGACCAGCCGTCCCGCACCGCGCAGGTGGTGCCGAAGCCGAGGCCCCAGCACCCCCAACTACAGCAACAGGAACAGCAGCAGCAGCAGGCAAGCATCTCCGCGGAACAGCCGCCATACCCGAGACGCAGCATGATCCCCAGCCCGTGGAGGCGCAATGGCAGGCGCCTCATCTACAAGGACGAGGTTACGAGCCCCTCCCAGATAGAGATTGAGGAGGCGAGCCCGGTGAGCGGCGAGATCGACGACGACGGGCACGAGATGATTCCTGCTCCCGCTCCCGCTCCCGCGAGTCGGCGGACGTCTGCTGTTCATCAGTGGAGGGGCGCGCTGGATCTGGAGCCGGAGCAGGAGCCTGAGCAAGAACAGGAGCAGGAGCGGGAGACTCAGCCGCGGACGGGGGTGCGGGAGGATACTCGGCGACAGACGGAGGTCCAACAGGATGCGACAGAAGAGCCTGACATGCAAGAGGCCGAGGTTGATGATTATGACCTGATGGATCACCAATCTGACGGTGGTTCGGTAGCAGCAGAAGACGAACAGGCATACCATAATCCTGAGTCTGAGGCTAACTCCATGGTCGAGCAGCTGGCAGAAAATGGCAATGATCACTCACCGGAAAGACAGTCTGCAGCTGACGAGGAATATTCTCTATTACTACCCTCGGATAAAACGGATGCCGAGCCAGCACCGCAAGACGGCTCGATCCAGACCACGGAGGTCGAAGAGTATTCCCTGGTCGCTCAACAGGGCAAGAACAAGAAGAACCAGCCCCCAGCACAGGAGAAGCGGAAATCCCGCTTCTTCGGCGGCTTCGATATCCTCTCGTTCTTCTCTTCGCCTGCCGCGCTGCCGAAGTCTGGCGATAGGGCTGATGAGGCGGAGACCCCATCGGCACCCAAAGTGGCGGCTATGACGAAGGCTACTACTAATGTCACTACTGCTAGGGACGCTGCGAGTACCACCATTACCACGAATACCGCCCGGGAATCTCAGGTTACAGGGGGACGCGAGAAGGCCGCCCAGCCCGCGCCGGTTAAACAAATCCCCAAGGCCACTCTCTGGTCCAACGGCCTCTTCCCATCGATTCCCCAGAAGCAGTTTTTCAGGCCCAGTCCCGAGCGCCGAGTCGACCTGTTTTCCTCGCCTAGGAAAGAGGACGGAGCTGCGGGTGTGGGTGCATCGGGGTCGAGTGATCCTGTTGTTGATACGTATGCGCCGTCGCCGTCGCTGTCGGGCTCGGGTTCGGGTTCGCCTGAGCGGTCTCTTAGTCCGTCACCTACCAGGTCACCTGCGCAATCGGCAGCCCCCTCAACCCCCGAGCGCCAGATCTACCCTCCCATCGGGCAGAAGCGGGACTCCAACCCGCCCTTGGGTGGCCAGCAATCCGGCCCTTCCTCGCTATTTTCCCCACAGCCTGCCGCCGCCGCCGCCGCCGGCGGAAACGCAACTGCAAGCGCAAACAGTGTCAACGGCTTCCTCCGGGTCCCGCAACTACCGCAACTGCAGCGGCTGGAAGAGGAGGAACAAGAGGGACAGGGACAGGGACACGACTCCTCAGCCCTCACGGACGGCACTGACTACGAGAGGCTCCCGCCCCGCGACAAGCCCTCCCAGTGGGACCGCATGGCGTCCCCCTCCAAATCCTGCTTCCGGTCGCCCCTTAAGCCAACGACGCCCGGGCGGGTCGTGACATTCACGAGCAGGGCGCTGTCGCCGCTCGCAGCTAGACGCGACGATACGGATAAGATGGGTCACAGTAGCGGGCCACTGCTGCAACCTAACGATAAAAATAATGTGCGCTCGTCGGAGTCTGCGGTCGGCAGCGATACAGACGCGAACGGCAAGGCCTTTTCGGTGCGGGTTGATGGCGGTCGCGGCCCTGGTGCCGTGCTCCCTGCTTCTACCAATGGGCGTCAAGCGCAGCAGAAGCAGCTTGCTCACGCCACTGCTCCGGCTTATCGCAATACCGACTCCACGACGACGAAGGCTACGGCGCCTCCCACTTCCACCACCAGCAACGCCGCGTCCCCTCGGACCCAAACGACAACCTCCATCTTCCGTCCCCCGCTCTCCCAGACGACCTGGACCAAGGACCACTGGCTGCGCCTCGAGTTCCTGGCGCATCTCCGGCGCCGCGATCCGGCCGCGTTCGACCCGCTGCTGCCCCCCGAGCTCGACCTCCCCTTCTTCGAGCGCCACCGCCTGCGCGGCAAGGAGGTGGCGGCGCAGGGCGCGAGGCTGCTGCTCGAGCCCTGGCACCTCGAGGTCGTTGAGGCCTTCCGCCGCGAGCTCGGCGGCGACGCCTGTGGCTGGGACGACGCCTCGCTCGCCAAGAGGCTCTTCGCGCTCCTTGTTGCGGAGGACAGGAGGGCGCGGAAGAGGGACGGTGGTGGTGGGGGTGTGGCTGCTTGATCTAGGCGGTGGAGAGTAGCTTGGTGCGTGCAGTTAACGGTCGCTGGATGCGGACTCATGGTGATTGTTGGAATATATGTCGTTGTGTTTGCCGTTGTGCATGCCACCAATTAGTCGTGGTTGGGGTTGCCGGATATGACGCCTGTTAGTCGGAGACGACTGACCGGCTAGCAAGCAGACAGACTGGCCTCGCATCGCCGGGTGAAGGGATGAGATTATTGCATCCCTCATTTCATTGGATTTCCATTAGCATCCAGGGGAAATTCGTTTATTGGCTCTAGGGATGGGCGTTAGGGGGTAAGCGCAGTATATGGTCAAGGGACCAAGGATAGGGTAGCAACTATGGAACAGGGGCTTGAGGCCGGCGTTTAGCCACTTTAAATACTTAGATACCCCCCTTAAATTGAGCTGTCCTATCCGGGCTATCTTTATTCTTCACAAATAATCTGATCGCTGCCAGCCAACTGCTATGGCTCGGTAAGGTAACCACGCCCTCCTATCCGGCAGCTCTGTAAAATACTTGGGGCTTAAGTATTATTTGGTTACATCCATCCTTTTCGAGCATTACGATTTGCGTTATAATTTTGCGACGTCGTATAATGTCGAATTATTTCAGGGGACGGCAACGGCGGCGGCAGCAATTACGGCGGCGCGCCGGCATTAACCATCTTTTAGTACCAGCCTTCCAGCCCAAAAGCCGCGCCTTAATGGCGGACGATAACAACTATGTCTGCATTACGTTCTAGATGATGGTTATGTGAAGATACGCGAAGCTTATATGACTGCTATTAGTATAATAGTACGTGTATTTTTAGGTTATGTCAGAACAGGTCCTGTTATGGATGTAAAAAAGCTAGCTAAATAATGCCCTCGTTTTAACGTAGTGAGCTTGCGAACGAAATGGACGAGGGGTTATTGTGTCGAAAACTTCCCTTCCCTTGGAACCCGTTACCGCATTTGGATCTTGGCACGCCCAAACATGAAAGTAAGCGCACCATGCGGCCCGTGCCTATGGGCCCGGGGCGAGCCCTAGTCAAGCTAGTAAATGCCCTGGAGCCCTAAGCCCTAAGCCCTAAAGTCCTGAAGCCCTGAAGCCCTGCAGCCTGGAACCTGAAAGCCCTGGGACCAAGGAAACGAGGGCTGGTGTGTTGCGAACGCCCTCGCCAGCCGAGGCGCACGACGCGCGCGATCCAATGCGCCAGCACTTGGGACCAAGTGGAGTGCGCCGAAGGCCGCGAGCAACCTCTCGTACGGTAAACGAGATTATTGCAAACGCATTAATTAATTGTCATGGTACAGAAACGGAGAGGTAGCACATATACCAACCACTACGGAAAAGCTCACTCAGTGTATTGAGAAAAGGAGCAGAGGAGAACTCCTGTAGTTCCATCTCCAGGAACTAGAGGGGCGCACGTACCAATGCACACCCCCCCCATTTGCACACCCCCAATTTTCTAACCTTTACACTTTAAACTTTAATAACTTTAGGAACTTTAACCCTATAAATAAACAATAAATATCAATAAATAGAGCCGAAACCCAAGGTTAATATAAAGGTAGAATATATAAAACCTGAGCATTATTTAAAAG